>VXBO01008744.1:4380-89708 GCA_013400135.1 Rhinoptilus africanus
AAGCCTCAAGATTTGTTGCCCAGTGCTGAATATCTTTACTGTAACTTTATTAGTAGTATATTGTATCTTCATTATTATTACGGCTGGCCATAGGAAATGACAGCAAGTGCAGGTATGTTCCGAGCAGGCCTTACCCTCCACGTGTTTTTAATTTCTCTGTTTTAACAGCAGCTCGGAAGAGCCACTGTAATCTATACAGATCTGATGGATTATGCACAGAAGGGTATGTATGATTGTTTCTGTTGGCTTTGTGAAGGTAGCACCAGATTTACTGCTGGCGTTCCAGTTCCGCTCCTGCACTGCCATCCCACGTGTGCCTGGGCGTTCCCCAAAGCCAGTTGTTGAGCTGGCAGGAGTGGAAGTGCAGATGCAAGAAACCCATCCTCTGAGGGAAGACAGCTCTTCAACTACTTTCAGATAAACGCTAAGCACATAAGCACTGAATCCGGCTAATGAATTCGGTGTGTGCACTACAACACAGGCTCGGAGAGGACCACCTGGGTCACCGACCCCCACTAACTGCAAGCCATCACAGAACAGATGCTAAGAGCAAAGCCTCCTGCAGGATGTCACAGTCTGTCCTCTCCATCTACCGCACGCCACAAAGTAACGTTCTGCTAAACCACACACCTTGATCAAATTGTGATCTGTTGGAGATGAGGTGAAAAGTCTCAAAAATGACAGCATATGACAGGAAAAGCAGAGGAGGTAAGGGGAGGGTACGCCTGAGCACTTCTGAGGTGGCTGAACACATTACATGAAAACATCCCTAAGACCCAACAAGACCAGTCCAACTACGATGAAGGAAGGGAAACATCCCAGAAATCAGTAAGCATCGAGATAAAAAGGTCCCCCTGGACTCCCGAGGTGACCTATGAAGTCCCAAGGCCGAGGAATAATCAAATGCGGTATTACTGTACAACAGTAAATACAACTGACAGATAATTCAGGTCTGTTTCCTTCAATGCTTGGGGACACCCACAAATTGGGGGCCCAGCTCGCAGTATTGCAAGCCATTACCGAGAACTGCAGGCCACTTTCCTCAGTAATCTCAGCCCTCCCATAAACTTCATCTTGAAAACCGCATGGCTTTGTGTCCCAGCTGTGTTTGGAAAGCCCTTCTGGAATGTCACTCATCTCTCTGGTTAACATGTCTTTTTCTAATTTCCAGTCTAAACATACTCAAGACACACTTAAGTCCACTTGATTTTCTATCCATATTATTATGTTCTATTCCTTCACTCATATTTGAACCCTCAATGTATTTTTAAAAAGTAAACATCTCTATCGCTACAAAAGCAAGCAAATCCCATCAGTCCTGCAGCAGGGACATACGGAGGCACACCATGCAATTACTCATCCTTCTCTGCAACTCTCCAAGTTTAAATAGATCTTCTGATGACAAGTAATCAAAGCACATAAGATAGTTTAAATGAGTCTTGTACAACTGGGCAAACACTTCCCCGTTCCTACTTGCTAGACGCAGCCTGAAACCCCTGTCAGCAATTTGGTTTTTTTTAGTAGCTCCATCAACGGTGGCTCCTTGGTCTCCTCATTTTAAGCTCCACAACAACCTAGGAACTGCCCTTCACGGGACGTCCATCGAGCCCAGCAGTCGCCCCTGACAGCAGCAGCCCCCACGGGAAGAGCAGAGCCATCCTGTGGGAGAATTTCCCACCTGACCCCAAACACTTGAAGTTCACTCCCCTCAACAAAAAGTAAAATTTCTGCGTTTTTCAGGCCCTGTTGTGCTTCCCTTCCTTACCTCTGCCCTGTTGCTGTCTGCACCTCCGGGAAAGGCTAGCGCTCACCTCCTGCCGTAACTCTGACTCCACAGTAACCACCAGCAGAGGGGAGTCCCCTCCCCTCTGTGTGCCCTCACCACCCTCCGAATTCACTCCCGGCCCCCGGCCCTGGCAATGAGAACCACCAGCAGGTCCCTGCTCACTCCCGGGGGGTTGTTCAGGCCTCTGTCTCCTTCCCATTCCAAGGAATGCTACACTATTAAATGATTCCTTGGAAGCAATTTGTGTCACACCTTCCACTCTCCTAGCTCCTGCTATACCTTTTTGAGATGGCGAAACCAAACCGCACGCTATTGAAGATGCAAGAGACACGCTTACACAGTAGCAATGGGACACTTTCAGAATATTTTTGATCCCTTTCCTACTACTTGCTTTTATAACCACTACTGACACTGAAGTCATTTCCAAACCTCAAGTTAACATTCTCAGAGAAGCATCTTTCATATTTCACAGCTCTAGCTATGCCTGACTCGATTTTGGTCATGGAGCGGCAGCGCTCAGCTCAGCCTTCATCCCGTGTGTGGGATTTCTGTCTTCCTCACTTTGTGCCACCTCTGGTGAATCTCCCCTGCCATTGCCTTGCCCAGGCCCTTTGTTTTGCACGACCCTTCTGCAGTTTTCCCAGTCAGCACTCATCTTCAGCGCTCTGAATAAAAGCACCACCAGCATACTCTGTCATCTTTTCCAGTTCATTTATCAGTGCAGTATCAGAGGTTTAAGCGCGGATTCTTTTGAGACTGTACTGCTGTCATCCTCTCACTCAGAAAAACGATCAGTTAGTCCCACCTGCTGTTTCACATCTTTTAACCAATTTTTTGTTGATCTGCAGAGCATCCCTTTTGTCAGATGAAGCGCAGATTCTTGAGTGTACAGTAATGAAGTACCCCTTTCTCACCCCTTTGGTTTTAATGACTAATTCTCAGAAGGTTAGCAAGAGTACAGCATACTCATCTTTCACTGGGGAGGGCCCATTTTTGGATTAATTTGCTCCTTTTACCACCATGACATCATTTTGGCATGACTTTGGGGCTGCTGCTCTGGCCGTGGGATTGTCCTCACTCGTTTTAGAGTTAATTCAGCTGGAGGAAGGATTGTTGAGAGATGACCCTGAAGGTAGTGTGTCAATGAACCTTCCAGTGTTCCTGAATTCCTGCAAGAAGCTGACCTTGAGGACACCGAGCTCTCCTCCTAGTCAGCACACATCTGCCAGTGCCATGGAAGGCAGATGCTCAATAGATTTTGACACACACTTTAGTAAGCTGGACCACCACACCATGTGCTGGCTCTGACTCTCATCCTTCTGTGAGGGGGGATGAGCGCTGATGGCATTTGTACCAGGTTGATCTGACCCGTAGTTAAATGTCTTGCTGCCCTCCACCCTCCCATCTTCAAAACTGTGCAGTTAGAATCACAGAATCGCTGAGGTTGGAAGGGACTTTTAAGACCATCAAGTCCAACCATTAACCCCCCCTGACAAAAACCCCTTCTAAACCATGTCCCTCAGCACCACATCTACCCTTTTCTGAAACCCCTCNAGTTTATCCACCATCTACCTCCTGGGGCCTCCCCTTGCTCCATGACAGTTATCACTCTGCCTCCAGCTTTGCCTCTGTGGCGGAGGTTCTGCTACAGCAACACCCTTCCTAGATGAGGTTTCCTACCTCCAAGTAACCTGACTGTTCACTTAGTGCCCGAGATCTGCGCTGGCCTGTTTCCAGGTTCTTGGTTTGTTTGGGGATTTTTGGAGAGCAGGAGGCAGATGGGCTGGTTATACGAAGATCAGTTCCTCAGCTGCTACAGTAAGTAGTCTGGCAACTTCCTACTCCTAATGCAAGGTCAGGGCTCACACCTGCAGCCACCGTGAACTCTACAGAGTAAGGTTGGGAGCTTGGTATTTAAAAACTAAGATTTTATTTTATCAGAATTTACAGAATTTGAATACCTAGGCTCTAAACTATTTAGAGTAAACTGCAACTCTTTGGTAAGCAGGTGTTCATGAAAATTATGTAGATTATGAAAGCTACAGCTATGTGCTACAACCAAACACATTTTTTAAAAAAAGCTGAACTCCCATATGCTGAAACTCTTGTTTATAGCAACCCACCCTGCTATTAGTCCCCAACAGAATGGCAGCGTGCTTGTTATTATTATTATTAAATTTTGTCCTGTGTTTATTGTACTAATGCACAAAGTCAACAAAATTCTTCCACATAATATTTCTGTCCTATAACAGGAGTTTAAAAAACTGTCTCAAAGACCTTGTGCCAAGGTTACTAAAGGAATACTGCAGAGACCTGTCCCTTATGAATACTTCTAATAACCCCCCTGCAGCCCGGTAACTCACCTCTCAGCACATCCTGTCACAGCCCCTCTTTTCCCAGCCCCTTATCTGCCTAAGACAGCTTCGTATAATTCCTGTATTAATCCGCACCATCTCCACTTTAAATAATAATTTCCTTTGGGAACTGTACTGAATGAATGCTTCCTATAAATCTAGATAGCTCAAGCCCACCGCATCACTGCAGACTGAGATGTTCGTTATCTCAGCAAAAAGAAACATTAAGTCAGCCTGACAAAATCACCTTCTGATCAGAACTCTGCATTTTATCCCACATTTCACTTATGGTGATGTTCTTGATTACTCTTTGTTCAAAACCTGTCCTAAGATATTACACAGTGTTGAAATAACCTCATTTGCATGTGCTTTTCAGGATTTCTTTTTTGCTCTTTTTGCATAGGTGTTAGTATTCACCAGCCAGACTGTGTTATCCCCTACCTGAAATAAACATTAAGAGGTTTTGCCAGTAGACTTCTCGTGACCAGAGGTAAAATAAAAAAAAGTAACGCTTTAATTTTCTACAAGGGAGGTAACTAACAAAAATGAGAGCTTTCCCATCCTTCCCTCATCCTCAAATAAATCAGGCAGACTCAACAACAAAAACTCCCAACAGAAAGGAGACTGGTCCTTTGGTATTCCAGGACGCTTCTACAGCTCCCTGCTTCAAGAGCAATGTTAAACCAACAGCGGAACATCTAGAAGTGGAATGGAAATATTGCCACGAGAAATGCTTTGGCAAGAATTAGTTCACGTCATTTGAAATCAACTGTTTAATATTGTTCATTAGGTTTTTAATCTGTTAGCACTACTGTGCTGCCTCGTTCATATTCACATTGGTGGGAAAATATTTTTTTGGCCGGTTTACATTGCCATCAAAGTTCAGCGCAACTTGCCGAGGAAAAGGAACCTGAAATATTTCCACCCTCTATCTTGCTACTCTTTGCTTGAAGGCCCAGCTAGAAATTTACAAGCGAAAACATGACTTGAAGAAAGAGAACTCTGCTCATGATATGTGTATTTCCAACAAAACCAACCGTCTTTTCCCTGTGGTACGGCAGAGCTGCTGAGGCGATTGCCATCTTGTGATTCAAATCAACAATTAAATTCTTAGGGCTGTGGAGCGTGCAGGAGCCATCATTCCAAAAGCCTTCCATGGATACATTTTCTATCATTTCCCCACAACATCTTCCAAGTTAGTATTTCAAGGACATGACCCTCAGGCGCAAAAGTGCATCATGTAAGCGTTATTCCCGGCACATAACTCTATACAGATCTTAAAACATTTGTCACTGAACTTAGAAAACGAAAAGATAAGGAACATAAGGGAAAAACTGTGTGGTTTTCAGGAATTGCAGTGGACAAAGCAGTAAATGAAAAAAAAAACCCATCCAGAGGTGAACGGAGCTTCAGGGAATGCAGGTTATTAAGTGGATTATTGGAGACACTATTTTGGAAATCACTTTTGCCAAAGGCATGCCCATATTAAAAGGGAAATTACATTACCTTAATTGCACTTCTCAGCCATAGTTGTGGAGATCGTACGTTGATCACCTGGAAAGCAGAGAACAGAAGATGAACAATATTGTTCGTATTTTAATTACTGATTAGTAAGAGCAACTAATATCACATATTTATCCTGTATTAAAATAGAATTTTTAGCCTTCTAAACAAATAGAGAAGAAAAGAATACATAGCTTTTGATATCTGCTATTTTATACCCGATAAAGGCAGCTTCGAATAAGAAAAATAACAAGAAAACAGTGCCTGAGGTTTTCATTAAAGTAGTTTACATATTTTCATGAAGGCTGTCAACTCAGAAACTAAGGAAAAATTCATAAAAACTTTAATCCTTATAAAATATCTACCCTAAAACATATCTGCCAGGCACTCCTCTGTAATTTGGTTAGTCTCAAATATATTCTCTACCCGACCCCAAGCATTTAACCGTAAAATCTCCAACTGGGGTTTTACAGCCCTTTGTTACGTGCATGTAAGTACCTCCCTGGGCTGAAGAATGCAACTGGTGGGTGTAGGAGTATTTTGGGGGCCGTTTCTCCTGCATTTACCCAGGTGAGACTGTGTCATGGATAAGCTTGGAATGGCCATAAAAGTTGAGAAGCATTTAGAGGTTTCACCTTTCCCACAGCTCCAAGGACCTCTACCAAGGAATGCTTTCTGGGGGGCACAGGGCAGAGACCCCAGGGCTCCTAACGGTATGAGACCCGAGATAGCGGGGGAGCATAAGGAACCCACTGGGGAAACTGGGTGGTCACTGGCTACGCTGCCATTTTTCCCCTCCGTAGGTGCCCCTCTTGCCTCATGCTGCTAACATCTGGCACCAAACTTTTGGAAGCTATGAGCACAGTGGCACCCACATCAAGGAACAGTGGTGTTTGGGTAGTCCACCGAGTCATCGAGAAAGTGTTACCCATGTTCAATAGAATTAAACCTAAACCCAGACTGCAGCTCAATGTTTCCAGACTTTAAGGTTATATACAGCCTGAAAAAAACATCTGAAGTTAAAAAGATGGATTTTCAGAGTGGGCATGCAGAATGAACCTAACCCAAAGCCATTTCAAACAGTTCCAGCATGGAAACGCGGGCAATGCGCAAAGCACAAGCGCCTGCTGCTGCGTGGGCCAAGCTCTGCTTGCTCCGTACAGCAAAGATCTCGGGGATCAAACTGAGTTTGAAGCTGCATTTGAAGAGGATTTTTTTTATTTTGGGGCAGAGATGTTAAGTTGTTACCAGTTGGCATTAAAAATTAATCGTAGAGTTGCTGGGCTCATTTCACCTGATTTTTTGTCAAAATCCAGGTCTTTACTACGAGAGCATCTGTCAGCATTATCCTCGGACAATTTCACATGAAGCAAAGACATTATGCAGATTGCTGCTTTCTCTTTTACTTTAGTATTTGTAAGTTATCTACATAATAGGGCCCAATTGTCCGGAATATGCAAAGAGCTATGACTCGACCAATGAAAAGAACAAAACTTACTCTCAGGGCCGTTAATTGACAGCACAGAAACTATTTGTTATTATGAAGTTAGCCAGCTTGCCACGCTTTTAAAGTGGAAAGCGGGTATATTTAGGTACACGTGGCTTGGTTTGCAACAACTGAAACTGTTGGTTTGTTCTGGGGTGGAACAAATACGCATTAGGTTGGGTAGTTAGATATATAAAACAACTCACGGATTTTAAGGCTGATGGAAATTTGTGGAAGGAAATGGATGGGGCGCTGACTTCAAACAAAATTATCACGTAAGGGGAAATAACATGGTGTTTTACTAGCCTTCAGAATAACTGTTTAAGTAAAAATTGGTAAGCTTCGTTAACAAGACACCGTATGTGTGTGGTAAAACGTAACTTTTCTCCAGAACAGGTCTCTTTGACCAAGTAATTTTTCTCTACGATATATATACACACACACATAAAAAGGAAAAAAAAACCCCAACCAAACAATAAACAAAACCCTACAGTACAACCAGGCAAAAATAAGGAACAAACAACATGCAGCTCATTACAAAAAACATTTGTTTGTATCTCTGAAGAAATCAAACAATTTTACCGGATTTTTCAGGGAAAAAAACCCATGGTTCCATGATACCAGCATATTACTGAAACTCACTCCTGAACGAACTCCAGTTCTAACCTTCAAACAGAGTTGGTATAACACTGGGGATGGGAGGAGAGCTGCTCATGGAGCACGTGCACTGGTCCCTATGGAATACGGGCACGTTCTACCAACCCCATGGTTACCACTGATTCAACATTCCACCAAAATAATCACGTATTTCACCCCCAAAAATCCACAGCAGAAAGGCTGCAATTAGTTTGTCCACAAAACGCCCAGCCTTCCGTGCGTGTAGTAGAGAGAAACAAAATGAATTGCATTGCCATGGGAACAGGGTTTACGACTTGCTTTACTAAGAGATTAATGCCTACTGTCAGCAGATTTTATGATAAATGATCGACATTCTGCATTTTTGTAATGAAGATGCATCGTGCTGTGCGTTGTTCACACACTGTAGAACACTCTTCCTCTAATCATCGAGGGCTTTTAGTTCTGTATATTATTTCACAAAACCAAAATAGGCTGTTTAGACTGGGATTGGTTTGGATTTTAACGTTAAAAAAAAAGACAGACACTTCATCTCTGAGTTTCCTACAGCACTAGAAGATAACACCGCCGCTATGGACTGTGGCTGTTCCATCAGCCTGGCACGTGGTGCAAGTAGAGCAGATGAAAGCAGGGAGTCATTTCATCTCCACGATCCATAATTTTGGGTTTTACTCCAGACTTTACACCCCCACCATACATACACGTGGTTCAAAGCTGCCTGCAGGATTCATCCCTAACTTGGACCCTCACACCCCTGTCAGGGGGAGCGGAGCACTCCGTGCCCACTGGAACTCCAGTGCCATCTGGTTTAGTTTCCTCTAAAAGGAGCCATTCACATGCACCAAACCACTCCAAACTGACCCAAAACACAATCAACAGGAATAACCAAAGTTTTCACTTCAAAACCATGCTACTGCTCCAAACTATTAACTCCTCCTGCTTCCCAAGGGAAGTGATTGTGTATGTTAAGAAAGAGACACTACCATGATAGGGGTACGAACGTGCTTTTATACGGTTCAGTGCCCCCTCCTAGGCCTTGTCTGCAAGCATCACGTAATAGCAAAATTCATCCTGAAAGGCAGGAACTGGGGGGATCCTTCAGTACGCAGGGATGACACGGTTTTTTAGCCAGCGAGCATTAATCCCCTCTATCTATTGAAAACTGGACATTTGGCCTTTTATTTCTTTGCTGTCCTTCCAGCGCCAGAAGACTCGGTGAAAGGTGTTCTGACATTCTGCTGCCATGTTTCCTTGTAACCAGCAAACGTATACGATTCTTTTAAACTAGAGAGGAAGCACAAATGGTGCTGGTATAATAATCTCAAACTATCGTGCTGACTAAATACATTTTCAAGGCCATAATTCAAGATTAGCTTAATTTCTGCAATTGATGACTGCCTGAAAACCAATCCTATCATTAAAGTTGAAACATTTTTGGTGTTATTTCAAACATTTTTTTTTTTTGAGGACAGCCTTCTCTTTCTTTCTTATTAATACAATATTTCACCTAAAGGAGAAGAAAAGGCCAAGTCTGGGATGAAGAGAAGAGGTCTCTGTTCCTGAGAACACCCACGAGCAACGTAAAAGCCCTGAAGGACAGGTTCAGTCTGTAGCTCTGCCCAAATCCGTATAATTTTTCATTTTCTGAAGACTGAAGGAATTGTTGGAAAAATACAAATGCTAGAATTCCGAATATATAAAGGATTAATTTTAGAGTTTTCTAACAGACATCCGCTGACTCTCCTGGTACGCTGCCATTGTGAGCTTGCAATGGCCAAGACGTGGGCCCCTGAGCCCATGAAGCTGGTTATATGTCACTCGGTGGTGATGGACCCACCGCCTCTTCGTGCGCCTGCGCTCACTCAGCTCTTATTGCCAGACCTAGCAACGGCGTAGCTATGTCCCGCTGAAGCCTGGTAGTACGTTTCTAGAGCGAGGGAGAGCCGGAGGGTCTCTGCCTCAGGTTTCTAGTTAGCAGGGATGGTACGGGCTAGATTTCTTAGTTAGGGGGTTGGGTTAGGGCTAGGCTTAGGGTACCACGCCACGGCAGGGATCAGGGCTCGTGTTTTGGGATAAGGGTTGGGGTCCAGCTTTGAAGCAGGATTTGGTTCAGAATCAGAGTAGGGGATTGGGGTAAGAGCCAGGGGAAAACTTTCAGTTAAAGGTTCGGGAAGGTGCTGAGAGAGACGACTCCTCACACCAGCACCCACAGGCCAGCCTCTGCCCTGCCGCTTCTCTGCCATCCCCAAGCTCTGCTCCTCCAACACCAGTGACCCACAGCCCGCACCCACCACGTCACATTCACCTACACCTCGCTAGAGCTCAGCTCCCTCTCCCCAGCCTCTGAGCAACCCCCTCCTACCACGGCCTTTCCCTCCTGCCCCTACCCCTCCTCCTGCTGGCCCATAGGCTGCGGAGAGGCAGGGGGAGTGGGGGGCGAGGGCTTAGGGTCGACACGCTGGGTTGGGGCATCTGGTGAGGGTGTCTGCTCTGGGCTCTGGGATGAGAGCTATGGGTAAGGCTAGGGATGAGAGCTCACCTCCTGGAGCCAGGGATCAGGGTGAGTGTTTGGGTTTCTGGTGTTTAAGGCCATTGGCAACCTCTTTTGTTCAGTGGTTCGGTTCAGTGGAAGAGTTAGGGTAAGGACATGAAATTTACTTTTTTCTCTCCAGCGTGTTCTCCAAACCTCTACGTTCACTTGTCCTCTTCTCTCTTCCACTAAAGTGACTCATAAGGACTTAAAAGAATTATGTTGAAAATCAGCATGAAGAGCAATATTATTAGAAGTAAAGAAGGCAAAATTCACACTTCACATTAAGCAAGAATCCTAAATCTCTCAGGCACTTTTGAAAATTACCACCTTTATTTTAATTAAGCAAATGTTACCTATAATGACGCTTACAGTACGGATTTTCACACACGACGCGCCAGCAAGCTCCATCTCTACACTTCTCTCAGTGTCTGATCTTGAATTTCTATGCGTCTGAGATATACTCCGTAACTCAAGAAATTAAAGACACCGAACAGCTCTTTAAATAGTCACGTAATTTACCTGCTGCAGAGACTAACCACTACTTTTTTTTGGCTGCTTACAAGAAAAATTTATGAACCAAAATCACTAAGTAGCACCGGGGTGGGGGAAGCAGAACTATTTTGCATGCAAACATTTTTTCTCCTCTGATGTAGAAAAAATGGGTTTGATTCTGCCCTAAAAAGTACGTTAAGTCAAAATTTTCATCAGAAAAATTACAAATGCAACTATATCCTCTACAACTAATGAAGGTTATCTGTTAGAGGTTTGTAAATTAAGATACTTTCTTCCTAGTAAGCAAAACCTACAGGTGGGGTCCCTAAAATCTCCCAGAAAACCACCAACTTCCAAAAGTCCTCATCAACGAGTATTATTCTGGCATTTTTATGATTATTTTTGTTGTCAAACTGGAGCAATGAAAACTTGATCTACTGCAATCCCCTTCTGGAAAATCAACTCAGTCATATTTTTCATGGCAACAGAAAGTAAACTTGATTCAAAGACTTCTTCTAGCATTTTTTCTTGCCTTCTGTACACCTTTCTTATATATTTATGTCTGCCTCTGTTTTTAAAGCATGTAAATGCTGGTTTCACACAGTTAGTGGAACCTGGTTGACTCAACACAGGAACAGCGATCAAATTCCAAAATTACAGTCTCAGTTCGGATTTTTTTTTACCCTGTACTCTGTGCCACACAAACTCACGACATAATTCAACTGCATGCAATGTGCATTTAAAGAATTTAGTGTTTATAAAAAAATAAAACCTCCAAAATATTTTTTTTTAAAGTTATGGCAAATTTTTTCCTAAAGGCAGGTCACGTAAAATTTCACAGCGCCTCAGAAGAAGGTTTACTTATAGATCAACAAGGATTGTGTCTTTATTCCATCTATAGAATAAAGGAACAAAACAACTCTGTGCTTGGTCCATATTCCTCATCTGTCTTTGCACCATTTTATTCTGCCTCACACCCTAATTCTTCAGGCATTGCTTGCTTTGACCAGCTGACTCACTGTGTAATATAATGCACTTTAAAAAATTGTATAAATGAAATAATCTTGGCAGCCAACAGCCATATTCCATCGTACCTAGCACTTGCGGTAGAAATTGCTGGAGATAGCATTACAAATCACACTGGATGAAAAGACGGAGACACCGTAACAATTGTTCCATGTAGATTCAATGGAAACAAGAAGCACGGTTTTGAAATACGTTGGTACGTTATCTCAGCTGAAGCCCACACAGTTGTCTTGTAACTTGAAAACAGGTCAGTGTAAGCGGAAAATCCAGCTCGAGGCAGGATTCATCCCAGACACCAGCCAGTGGTGGAGGGGGGGGAACACCAGAAGTCGACCCTAGTCAGAGGAGTCATTGAGATGTCCTCTCTCCTGCTCCTGTGCAGACCATCTGTGAACCCCCCGGTTGTCTCTACAGCCAGGATGGGGGGCTGTCTGTTCCCAACAGGCATCAGCTGCCAAACTCGATGTTGTGCAGCTCTCAGAAACTCAGCTCTGCAGAAACCCAGTTCTGACACCGCATCTACTGGAATGTGAGTGGGAGAGAGATGGGACATCTCCCCTAACCACAGCCTGACCAGCCCTTCCCACTGTTAGACAGGCAAGAGCTCGTGTCACTTTGAAAAGAACAAGTTTAAACTTGGTAATTCACCTCTGCTCACACAAGTATTCTCCAAAAGCCGTGAATGCCCACAAGTTTCAGGAGTTGTAAGACATCCAATCCCACTCCAAAGGAGAAGTCATCTCCACACAAAGTCTTTCTTAAAAATGGCCAACGTTATGAAGCTGGCTCTGGGACAAGCTAGCCAGCGTGGCATCTCAGAGCCCAGAGTGGCTATCCATTAAACCAGACACCAACAGAAAAATGGAGCAAACCTGCGCATTGAACTGCTCAGAGTTTTGAAAATTTGAAGCGTGTGAGGTTTACGACCCAAACAGCAGCTTACACTGATTCCCTGCTGCAGCCTGGTGTCTTTGTCAGCCCTGCAATAGCACAACTTGAATTGTTTTAGAAACATGATAAAAGAGAAGACAATAAAATGTTCATGGAAACCATCAGAAAAGCGTGCAGAATCTTCTTGACATTCAGAATGCTTCCTACACACCTAAAGGACAGACAATTGAAATATATATACACGCATTCGCAGATGATTTAGCTATAGTTTGTCTCTCCTTTGGTTTCTCTCGGCTGACCATCACTAGTTCTTACAGAAAAATCTACTCTGGAGCCCCCCCATCCTGGTTGATCCTGGTGTGCTCACAGGACCTTTCTTTGATTTCCATTTTGTGTTTTCTACTACCCCAGCTGCACAGCTGGTTTCCTAGCCGGTATTCCTCATGTACACTGACCACTCCTCTCTTCAGAGATTGAGATATAAGATAACTGTACGCTGTGAGGATGCAAGTAAACTCTTGCTTTTTTAAATAATTCAAAAAAATCCTTCACTTTCCACAGCCGAAGCTTGGAGTACAGATTCTCCAAACATGTCCAAAGGTAAAAGTATTTCTCAAGCAACTGAGGTGAGTTCCTTCCCTACAGTCTCTGGTCACATTGGAGCAGGCTCCAGCCAAAAAGCATCACTAGTGGCATAGCCAGCAGCCTACCACCTCCTCCTGGTGTACCACAGCTGCAGTGCCCTCTTCAAGAAACTGTTTGTAGCCCTGCAGTGGGAACACACGAAGTGCCAGTACCATTGCAGACCCGCAGCAGAGAAGGTCTTACATTCCTTCAGTCTCTTCTTCTGCCTTCACCTCGCTCAACAGGGAAACCGAGTGCTTTCACGAAATTTTCTTTGCTGAGTATGCCAGAACATGGCATTCAGCCAACGCAGGATCACTGCCTTGTTCCTCCGGCTTCATTATCCCACCCCAATCTTATTCCTTTCATAGTATGTCTTAAGGCATGAGACAGATGAATCCTTCAAAATGCGAGATCATCCCAGTGGTGTGACATGAGGAGAGGAGAGAGACGTAGAAAATACCTTTTATCTTTCTTTGGCTTATTCAGGCTGAAAAGGCTTTAGCTCCCTTAATACTGACTTTTATAAAAGCAGAAAACATGGTGCCAGTCCCTTCCTATGAAATGCTCTTATTCATCAAGGAGGCAGGTTGGAGAGAAACCCAGGGAGACTGCAAACGTGTCCCCACCCAGCTCCAGCTCTGCCAAGTGAGAAGCTGCCGGGGCCCCCACGTCTCCCAGCCCACGTCCAGCTGCTCCTCACTGCTCTTCTGGCAGAGGCACCCACTCCCCCAGCCCTGCTGGGAGCACGGGCCACCGGCTCCCTCCCCAATCTGTTTCCATCACAGTGAAACAAGTTTAAATGACAGGCTGTGGTTCATTTGGCAAAAAATAGTTTCAGAAAAACTCCTAGAAGCCACCCAAGTCACGAGGTTTGCGGAGGTGGGAGTGGTGAAGAACAGCGGGTTGACCTTCTCAGCAAACACAGCCAAGGAGAAACTGGGCAACAGCCTCTCCACTCAGGAAAGAGGGGGCACACCCCAACGGGCATTCGAAAATCTTAGTCCTCAAGGGAAACTAGGTCTGCACCAGGTTCAGAGTTCACACAGATCCACATCTTCTGCAGTTACAAACTGGCAGCAAGAGACATCAAATTCAAACTCTGCATGAGACAGGAAAGGATTTCGGATTTTGTCTAAGCAAACACGGAGCTGCAGCCGCTCCAAACTACAAAACTAACCTTGTGGTTTCTGCCACACACTCCACATCACGAACCTGGGCAGAACCAGCAGATGGACGTCCCCAGTTACAGTCCCAGACACAATCCCTCCCTCACACTCTGCTTTTCCCGTCTATAAAGTGATCTTAAACAGGGATGGCACACACTTGTATGACATAATTCCACTGAGCTTCTTAAACAAGTGACTGCTCTTCCATGTTTGTTCATTCTCATCCCTGTCCTCCTGAAATCTCCCTCCCACTCTCCCTCTTAATAAGGTTGAGGAACACTTGAGCAGCTTATTCCAGAATAAAAGCTCCCACCGTCTTTCATCCCCCAGTCTGCGGAGTATTTGTGTTAGCCCATTTCAGGCTGAGTTTGGCTTGGTTAATATTTCTCCTACTTACACGGAACTATTCAAGGAAATCTTCAGCAACGTATAGATTTATGGTTCTGAACACATATATTCCTAGCTCTTTTTCCTCCCTCAGCCCTCTGTCCACTGACAAACATAACTGAAGGCAAAATCATAAACTCATGCCCTTTACTCTTCAAAGCAACACCCTCATCTGCAACAAACGTTGGTACCTGAAAGCAAAGGGGTATCTACAAGGCCATTCAAGTTGAGGATCACACACGTGCAGCAGGTTTATGCACATGAATTCCCACGAATCTCTCCACAGGAGTACTGATAGCCATACACTTACTGTGTGCCTACATGCAACACTCAAGACGACAGGACAGAAACTGTTGATTCACCAAACATTAGTTACATTGATGTATTAAAATATATTAAAAAGACTAAATTTTGCCTGAGAAACTGAAACTAGAAGTCTAAGGTATTTCAATATTTGTAACAAACTGCTTTTTAGCAGCCTGCTGACTCGGACACTTGGGTTTCAATTTGTTCTTACACAAGTGCTGTGTTGTACTAACTTGGCACCTAAAGTATCATTCACCAGCAAGCTACAAGTACAAGCATTTTAGGCTTTAGAGTAAACTTGAGGAGCTCATTTAGGAAAAATACAGTGTACTTCTAGAGCTTCTCTTTGTAAGATAATCAAAACAGTTGATTTTAATTTTCAGTAGGTTCCAAAATGACACCAAAAAACCAGATCTATTTAGAGGAGTTTGTACGCTGCCCCATACAGAGTAAAAGCCCAAGGCCGGAGCAGCGTTACAAACCTTGGCAGCCTTGCTGCTAGCTGTTCTCAGACACTGCTAAAACTCCTTTTAAATTACTGTAACGTATTTGGTCTTAATCAGATTTGATCCCAGGTCTGAAAAAGTTTAAAAATATCTCTGTATCTCATACTGCCACCGGCCCCCCTACTCCAGCACTTTGATACCATGTATTTTGTATTTCTCTACTTAATGCACAACGATAAATGAATACCTGCGGGATTCCCAGAATTTGTGAACCATCCAAATCCAGCAAATCATTTAAGCATGCAAAGAGTTTCATACGTTTCCTGGCATTCCTGCAAATGAGAATAGAATCTGAGCTGCAGCATTAATAGGTCATACCCAAATTAAAGCGTAGCAATGCATAAATTGTTCAGATTTGTATTCAAATAAGACAAACAAGTGTCAAATCCAGAGGAGGTCTCGAAGCTGACATTAAGTTTTATTTTTTACATTTTTCCCTGCATACTAGAAGTCTTGGTTCAAGGACTTTGCTTCAATGGTCACTTAAGAATATCCAGCTTAAAAAAAAATTCCCACGTTTTTCATCAGAGGAGTCTTTTGAATTGCAAAATCGTAAGGAATGCTCTTCTTGCCACACTTCTGTTTTTGAAATTATCTTATTAAACACTAATTTCAGCAAACTCTAAGAAATAGTTTACATAAGCAGCTTTTCAGCTGATGCATTATCACTGTCATTTTCGAACATTTATGTGGTTTGTTTATGTTACTTTGTTAATTTTATTGTAATTTAGAGTTAATAAATAGCTCTGTGGTTCTAAAGTGTTTAATCAGTTACAGCTCTTAATTATGACACAGCATTCCTTAATAAAACAATACACTATTGGGATTAAATCAAATTAATTAAATTAATCTCTTTTATGGGTAATTTATTGCATGATAAAAGCAGTTGTGAAATTGTTTTCACAGCAACTAGCCTAAAAAGACTTTGCATCTACTCTTTCTCACCTCAGCTATAGAGCAAAGCTGTCACTGATTTCAACGTTTCTCTACAGATTTGCACAAGGATCGTAACCACCTCAAAACCAGCCAGATTCAGACCGATTTGGTAACAGAGTGACCTTGTTTCTGAACTGATGCTGAAACAGAGGTAACCATCCAGCCAAGAAACCTGTCCCTGAGAGTGGCCTCTAAAATGCTGCTTTAGGACCAACCGAGACAGAGATGATACCTTTGCCTGCTGAGGTCATGGAGAACTTTTCCTCCATGAAGTTGTCAAATCGCATCTTGAACCCAGCTGAGCTTTTGCCACCTGCCACCCTCCACGGCAGCGAATTCCATACACTTACCGCTACGCGGGAAAGCACTCCATTTGCTTTTTTAAAATCAGCTACAGGATAATTTCATTGATGATATTCTACTCCTACTCCTTGCATTCTGAGAAAGAATTAATAAATTGCCTGTAACCACTTCTCCCCACTTCAGAGCTGATATTCCTCCATGAGGTCCGTGCCTCGGCTGCACATCTCGGGACGAAGAGGTCACATCACCCAATGCCACTCCAGCCAACTGCCCCTCTCTAGGCCTTTTTTCGTCCTATTAATAATTATGCACAGCCATTTATTCTGTGTTTGGTATTGCCTAGCATTTGTCATGACTAAATTAAACCTGAATTATTTCAGATCATGTGTCAACATCATTTAAAATTATAATTCTGTCCTTGTTGAAATGCTTTCAAATCTTTCTGAAGCTGCTGTGTCTGCGACTTTCCAATTCTAGCCTATGACATTGCACAAGTCAACGAGGAAAAAAATGAAACATGACAGTCTCGTGCTTAGCATTTGTCACAAGCTCACGACAGACTTGAAAACGCTTCCCCGCGTGACAGCCCAAACATAAGACAACAATTGCACATTCAGCCACGACCATGTTACTGGTGACCTACCCTAGATCCGATCTCCAACATTTGCTTATAAGAACAGCACGTGGAAAACTTTTTAAAGAAAAACTTAACTTGAAACAAACTGCAACCCTTGCTCTGTCCCCATCTACCTTACCAGCTATTTATGCAACGAGATTTCCCTTCTCAGTCCTCCAGTCTCCCATCAGTCTCAGGCATGGGGCAGGGATAACGGTTCAGGGACCGTTCTGGCCAGTCCTGCAGACGCTTTAGGGTGAATTTCATTAGTCTGGCAACTCGAATACAGATAATTTCTCTAATTATTTTTCTAACTTAATCTATTCCTCCTCAGATCCTTGCATTATCTCCTTAAATTATCAAAGAAACTCTGATTGTATTTCCAATGCTTCTCACTATGAGAGGAATCATTTATTTAAATATTTGTAGAATATACTATTCAATATTTCATCTTTTGGAAAAAAAGTGCCTGCATTTTAGTCTTACCTGGTAACAAAACTAAATTTAAAAATCCCTTAAAATAGATATTTTACCAAATGGAGTGTGAAAATATTCACACTCCAAGTCCCAAAGGTTGGTTCATCTCTTCCGATTGCGATCGCTTTCTGTTAAATGGATGGGTATCGCCTTGTATCACGGCACTCCGACAGACTGGCAGAGACAGTGCAAAACTGCCCCAGGTTTGGGAAAGAGAAGAAGGAACTGTTCAGCTATAAAGCCTAGCAGGATTTTGAGATGACTGAGCTGATATGACTTCTCTGCGCCACCTCACATTTGTTGAATAGTTGATAGGGTGGCACCTTTGTCCTAATGCTTATTTTAGATTTTCCCTCCCCACAAGGTATTTGCAGAGATGAAGTTTTATGCCTGAACATAAGCACCTCTATGTATTTTGTCACTTTACTGATTATTTACTTTTGCAGTCCACAGAGCTTGACTGCAGCGATACCTTCACAGAATTCACACACAAATTCAGGAAAACGAAAGACTGAAGATCACTCAATGCACGCGAGGTCGGGACTGGCCTTACACAGAGGTCTCTATGCTGTACAACCTCTTTACATCACCAGTTACACTGTGGTTTATACTCGAGGCACTACTGAGCTGACTTTCTTCCCAAACTCTAAGCCTACTGATTCTGGTTTTTTATGTTTTCTGTAGAATGAGGAATTAATAAAGTTTTGCCTCTGTCTAAGCAATCAGCTGTCACAGGAGATGGCAGAAAGGGTGGTACCAAAGGAGCCCACAGGATGTAATTATATGAGTCTGCACCACAGTTCACTGAGGTTCTCCTGGAGCAATGGAACTACTACTGCTACTACTACAAACTACTTAGGTCTTTTTGGAACATGGGAAAAGGTTTGTGGGGGGTGGCCCAGAGCTGACTGCTCCGCCCTGACCCACGCCACCCCTCGGTTCAGGCTAGGTTTCCTCCCAGCATCTCCATCCCCGGCCTTAGAAACAACCCTTGACGTCCTTGCTGGTGATTTTCAAAGGTAAGCGTGCTCCAGCCACTTCCATGCTTCCAACATCGTAGGGAAAAAATGCCTCTACAGAAGAACAGTACGGATGTCATGAGGATGCCTTGTGATTGCTAACTGTGAGGGAGGAACACAGCTGGGTTCTGGGCTGGTCCCCGTTGCCTTTGAAGCACAGGAGGAGGAGGAATGCCTAATGCTGCAGAAAAGCAAAGACAGCAGACTTGAATTTGAATGGGGACCTCCCTAGTGACAGCAGCATGGAAAGAAACTCCCTACATGACTCAAGCAAACACAAATGCATGAGAAAAATATGCTCCTCAAACAAAAGCTCTACCTAGTGCCTGAGGGGTGGCTCAGGGGAGACATATATGTTCGTGCAGCTCAGCTGCAACCTCTCATCTGGCTCCCAGATATCTTCTGGGGGTTTAAGCATAGAGCCACTCCAGTTATTACAAACCCCTAGGGTCAAAGCAAACAGCTAATTGCTCCTTCAAGAAATTCAGTGCCTACAAATGAACACGCTGGTGTGACATTTTAACTTATTGACTAAATACTAAGACTGTGACACAAGCACTTTGTCAAAAAAAGTGCATCTTGCCTCTTCTGGAGAACTTTATTGCTACAGTGCTTTCTTATTCAGCAGGTAGTGCTAGGCAGGTCAAGACTCAGCACTAGTATCTTCTAGTCTGTACGCGTTCTATAGAACCATGTTTGTATTTTTGTCCTCAGTTGGTAGGTATTACATGTTTTAGTACTTTTCTGATGGTTACGTACCAACTAGAGGTTCAAAAGAGAACAGTTGGGGCATTAAGAGATTTTCTTTGTTACTCTCCTAATTTTTCCGTTACATTCAGCTGTTACAAAAGTTTCATTTGACATAAAGGAATACAACGTGCTGCATTCAAGTGATACATGTAAATCTTGAAAATCAGCTCCTGAAGCCATTCAGTCTGAGCACTCCTGGTATCGCAGCCGAGCCCGTACGGGGCTACCTTCAACGCGTGCGCCTACCAGGGGTGAAACCGCTGAGCGGGTCACAGCTCTCAGCCTGTTCCCCACTCCCTCCCTTCCATCGCTCCTCCCATTAGCACGTACACACGCTGATTAGAGCGCGTGGGATTAAGGATCACCTGCCTTCCTCCCTCGAAAGCACAAGGGAAATCCCCAGAGCTCTCCATACTGTGCTGTGCACAAGGCAGTGCCACTCGGAAGCCACAGAGCTCAGTCGAGAGGGTGAAAGGTGCTTCTACCTCTTTCTCAGCATGGACTCAAAAAGCACGTTAGAGTCCAAAAACCAGAAGACTACAGGGAGATACCATGGTTTTAAAGGCTGAGAGACAAAAAGGAAAGCAATTAAACAAGTAAGAAGGAAAGATATGAGCACAGACAGGACTAGGGAGGAGCACACCACAAAGTAGTTGGTTTCCAAAGAATAACCTGACATCACACTCAAATATGGCCACCCGTTGACAGATCACTCATCTCCATCATGGTAATTATTTAGAAACATTTTAGAACTTGCCATCATCACTAACAGCTATTTAAATTTGGGACCTGCAGCAGAAGTTTCATAGTATTGTACCTGTCCTGTCCCTTATTTGGTGCAAAGTCAATTTTGCTGTGAAAATTCACATGTAAAAGCAAATCTTAAAAAGTAGCTTGCAAATGTTTTAAGCTTCAAAAATCTATTTCTGTAGAAGTCTAATAATGGTTCTGCGTTTCCTCATGCCATGGCTGCAAGTTACAAGAAAACTAAAAGTCACAGCTCAAGAAAGGTATCAGGGTAAGGTACGACTGAAAGGGCTCCTGGCTCGCAGGAGGAGACCTCACAGCTGAAAAGCAAGAGAAAAATAAGGCACAGTGAAAGGAAAATTAAAGCAGTGTTTAAGTCTTCCCTTTCTAAAATTGCATCGTTATGGTGAAGTTTTTAGACCTCTCATAGGAACGCAGCCACCTACATGTTCTCCTATGCGTGCACCATGTCACTGTCTTCCACAGACTGATGAATGAAGTCGTCAAGACAGAGAAAGCATGCTTTCATTTCCAGGAGAACGTCCAGAAAAACAGACTGAAATAGCTTAAAGGTATTCTTGCACCAAAAAGTAGAAGAAAAAAGAGGCCGCCTGAGTTTGTGAAATGTCCCTCCTGTATGCTGTGAGCATGAAACTGCCTGAAAGGCTCTGGCAGCTTCCAAAGTTGCCACTGCTGCAACAGTCCCTCATCTGGGACTGATCCCCACCCCTCTTCACATAAAACACATCTCAGTGTGTTAGGTTTTACCAACGTGGCAGGACTTTACACCGCTGCAGATAGAGAAGATGGCTCTCTCTGCTAACCCCAGGTGGAAGACCAAAAATTGAACATCCAACCGACATTTTTGCTCTCATTGCCTGACGCTGGCCAAAAGGCAGTTCAGACTAACAAGCTATTTGACAACTTCTAAGCGTAATCCACTTGTATTTTCCCTCTTTCCATTTCTTCCAGCAGGTCAGCAGATGCTTCTGCCTGAAGAATATCAATCAGAGCTGTCTCCTGGCTAGCTTAACACAACCAGTAAAAATAATTAAAAAAAAAATCTTACATTCCTCAAACACACCAACCTCATCCAAAGAGTTTTTTTATTTTTTCATTTTGTTTTAAACCCCGACACTAAAGAAGGTGACACCTCAGAGAGCTCCACTCAGGACAGAGTTACTGACAGCATCGGAGGAGACCCAACACCCAACGCACAGTGTTTAGAAAAAGAGTGAATTGATCTTGTTATATCGACTTTGAAACTGCCTTCTGTAGCACCCAGAAAGAGCTTGCCCTTCAGGCAGGTTTTTACAGGCTCTCAAGGCTTTCCTTTGATTGCTGTTGTAGTCGAAATATATAGCTTTAGTACGAAGGGATTATCTGTTATCCTACCCTTTGGGAGAACCTCATACTGCGACAAAGACTTTTCTCTGCTTAATCTCTTAAATTTCACAAAACTAACAGAAGTGCAGCACATCTAGCATTACATTTCTTCTTCTAATGTCCCTCAGCCCTTTGAGGGCTAAGCAATCTTTGAATGGTATTTGACATCACCACATCTGATTCTTAATTCACTGATGAACTGAAGTTTGACGACATTTTTGTGTTCGTAATCTGCACTGTCTGGTGTCCCACAGCTCAATATGGCCTTTTCCTACTGTATTTTAGGGGAAAGAACAAAGTCAGAAGGGACTAGATCACAGCCCTGGAAATAAATAAAAAAACCCCATTCTGCACTTCAGGATCAACTGATTTTGATATCCTCCGTCAAGCCTTGCCCACAAGGATTACCCCTTGGTATTAACAGAACCATTTAATCCCTCGCTGAGATTTGGTATATTCTCTGCTGGCTCAGAAAAATCTTCACCAGCAGCTACTTTTTCCTGAGAGACTTAACATCCTGCTGGGGAAAGGCCATTACCCTGTTTGAGCACAGATCACACGAACTAGAGTTCTTTAAAGAACAGAAGCAGGGGCAAACCCAGAGGGTTTATGCTGAGCTACGTGGCCCATCCTCAGGCCAGTGACACCTTCAAAGCCCAAGGGCTCACAGAAGTCAGGGCATTGCTTGTCCGCAGTGCTGCTGGAAAATTTTGGTCATTTATCTTCACAGACGCAGCAAGTCCAAAGAAAGCAGGAAGCAGAGGTCCAGGGCCCTCCGGGTGGGATATGGGTTTGTGCGAGTTGTTTTTTCAGCCAAGAACCATCATAGGCTGCCATGGAGAATTTTAATTTATTTTAAAGACAAAGACAACTAAAGATCTAAAGGTTGTAATACTGTGTAATTAATTAGGCTTGTATTAAATAAATCACTAGAAGTAAGAGTAAACAAAACTCTTCTCTCACTTCAATTCACTGGCTCTTGGATTCAAATATGCATACAAATACAGGAGGTTATACCCTAATTCATGCTTTCTGACTATAAGAATATGCTGCAATGCAGAAGAACTTGAGGAGTCACCACCAGTTCTTCCCTTTTACCAGCAGCACTTCCAGGGAAAAACCACAGGCATTCATTCATGGAAGGTGCCTTCCTTGTACCCTCCCAGCAACATCAGCTCACAAGCAAACAGCCTTGGGCCCCAGTGAGGATTATCAGGAGTGGAGTTTCTCCTTGAAGGAAACATTCTGTGCCAAGTGCTTCCTTCTGCGCATCGTTTCCACAAGTGCAAAGCTGAGGAGGCAATATAAAAGACTGCTTGAATGTTAAAATAGGGAATTGGAGAGAAAGAGCCCAAAGAGTATTAGATAACATAGTATCTGTTAAGAGTATCTTCACTGCGAACAGGTTCACTGGGTTACATACTTCTATTGACCAAAAATTACAGAGTTTGCTTGGTGCAACTGCACAGCTGGGGTTAAACAAAAGGAAAGGCAGTCTCACAACAGTCCCGTTGATCCATAACATTCACAAATCTAGCAATCTTCAAGGAACAAACACAGCAATCCTTACATGCCCACAACTGTACACCGGAGGCAGAATTCACACCAAGAGAAATCCCTAGGCAGCAGGCAGGAAGAAGAGCAGAGATCGGCTGTGTGCCCAGCGCCTGCTTTGCTACTGCACAAAACCATCTCCACATACTCACCTTCCAATTTTGTTACGCTTTCATTTTCAGTGGCTAAAAGGACCTTGCCAATAGCCCTTCTAACCCAGCAGACTCTTAGATGAAATGTAAGCCACCAGTAGCACTGCTGAAGGGCGAAGGAGCACCTTGCCACATCTGCACAGGTTTTGAGAATCAGAGACAGCAGACTGCTGCCAGGGGACACACTATAAACCAGGAGCCGCTATCTGGATGTGCCTGGAGACATGGACAGCAGGAAGATGGATGGGCGGTTGTGACGGAGGGTGTGTTTATGTTTGCCCTACCAAGCAGCCCAGGACCCTCTGTAATTACAGCCCAACTCAGGGGCCCTTCATCCTTCATGCTCACAGAGGTCCCCTTTGGCGCAGCGCTTCCCTACCTCTCAGCAGGCCAGGAGAAGAATCCTGAACCCAAAACACTGAATCAGAAAGGCATCCACGTGAACAGAAAGGACTTAGTGCTTCAGTCTGGTGAAGAAAAAAAAAATTAGGGAAACTATCCATTGGCTTTACAAGACAAGGATTCTTATTTTTTTTCAGATAACTACTATGCCTGTTCTGCTTCTTTTCCTGTATTCTACAAAGCTAGTAGTACAAAGGAAATGTTTTTGTTTCAAGGCATTTTCGTACTACTATTTAATGGGCAATGCTTGCAGGCCAAGCAGAGGAGCAATCTGACTGTTAAATTCTTTGGTCTGACCTGTTAGTAGAACATTAAAAATTAAGATTTTTGCCCTGCTACTACATAAGCAGGAGACAAAACAACTTTTTCATTAATTGTGGTGGGCAACACGTTAATGTTGCCTGATGTCTGGTTTGACCTTGTGGATAGCAGCAACATCCTCAGAATACAAAGAGGTCAGTCTTGCAGTTCACCCACAAGCAGAGAAATCTGCCTCAGCCTATGGCAAATGACAAAGAAGGTCTACATGGAAGTCATTAGACAAAGTTTTCTCTCCTTTCTTTCTGCCCATTAATTACAGGATTTCATCCCAGGAAAGTTAACTACCTGCATTGCTAACAGGCCTATTATTTTCTAAATAAAATTCTATTTATTTTATAAATAAATAATAGAAGCAGAAAAACATCTGGGAAAGGAAATGGCAATCCCCGTGGATAAAAAGATGAAGTAGAGGAATTTTAACGAGAAGACTATATGAGAAAATTTGATTTTTTTTTAAATTCAAGAGTGAGTATAAATTTGAAGCATAATAAAAACTGAATGCTTGTTTGAGTAAGAAGGAAAACTAATCAAAGAAAGCAATCATGTAGAAAACAATCCCTTCCAATGGTAATTACACCTCTATTCCAAACAGGCAGCAACGTTTGAGACTTTGCGCGAGCTAGGTTTTTGTCTCAGCATTATCATCTGCTCTCATTCAGAAATACAACCACCGCTCAAGGCAAATCATCACGTTGCTTAAGGCTCTATCTTGGAAACGCAGTTGAGGATGGAGGGGGAATTATTTCTGAAAAACGCTGCTGAAGGAAGTCTGAACGATGTGACAAACTCCGGCAGAGTTATCTCCGAGAACGAACAGGAAGGTTACGGTTTTTCCCTTCCTAGCTGGTTTGCCTGTATCTGGATTCACACCTTGTTCAGAACAAATGCTCTATTTTGGTTTTTTTTGTATGTAGCAATTAGATGTTCAGCAAAGCATATTTTTATACCGATTTCACTCCTTTCATGCATCCCCCTTTAACTGATCTCATCTGTGTGCAGTGCGACTTTTCTGCTATTGATGAGAAGTGTCATTTCTTCCTATGCCGCATTGGGGAAACTGTTTTATGATCCAACTATGATAACTTATTTTCTTGCAATTAAGTCTTTATTGTTAGCAAACATGATGCTCACACTACTTAAAAGTTAAATATCATCTAGTTTTAATACAGTATTTTTCATATTTATCCTTGGAAAAACAGATCCTCTGATACCATCCCTATCTAAATGAAAAATGGAGTACTATGACCCCTGTGTAGACCTTTTGCCTCTCCTCATACTTAACAAAGTCATAATGAAAGCAAATACAGAGAAAAATATTTCATTAGCTGAATCAGAGTGTCTTTCCAGAGAAAGCAACTAGATACTGGCAATATAAATGTTAATTTTCCCATTGGTAAATCACTCATTAAGCCTGTGAACAGTCTTTCAGAACTCATTAGCCTTTGCAGGGTAAGAAGCCGCAGAGTAAGGTAAGATCAGAATACACACCTTGTGCCAGCTACGCACACACGCATGCTTGCCTGCCTTGGCCATAAGCCACAATTGAAGAAAATCCCTAATATCCAGAGCCTACAGCTCAACTACACACGAGACTTTCAAAAATCAAGAATTCAGAGCGACCAATGTTAACATGTTTCTATTCCTTTTTTTATTTCCCCTTATTACAGCACTGAACAATGACATGCTCCAACTGCTCTTCGGCAGGCTAAGGGGTGATAATTTAAGGACATTGACTATAATGTAAAAAATGTGGCTTTGACTTAACAATAAATAGAATAGTCAAAAAGAAGGACAGTTTTTCTGTGAAGTCTCTCTTACCTAATCACAATGTGACTCTAAGCCTTTGCTACTGGCAAGGAATAATTATTTTCAAGTGCTGAGGTTTTGTAATAGCATTAATTTCCATGGACGTTTGAATGTCACACTGACATCTTAATTAAAAAAAAAATCAGAATTACTTTAAAGTCTGGATGATTCTGGTGTTTTCATTCTAGAGACCACAGTAAAACATACTTGTTCATTTCAATAAGGGGCATTTTTCTCCATCCTCTTGACCGTTCAGAAATGCTCTCCAGGATTTCAGTTCCACCCTTAGGTCCCTCCAGCCGCTCAGCACGAGGCGTCTGGATGCCTTTCACAAGCCCTTTGCCACTCCTGCTCTCCCACCTCTTCTCCTAGGAAGCTTCCAGAAGATGCAAGCTGCTCTCCATGCCACAGCACGAGAAATTGTGACGCACTCTCCAAGCCTGGCTTGGATCAGTACAGATCCTTGGGGAACTTCATTGCTTCCCTCCCTCAAATGCCCAAACTGCCCAGGCTCCCCCTGGACACGCCTGACCGTGCTGAAGGGCCTCAGTGTGCTCAAGCAAAATATTTGGGGAATCTCGTGAAGACTTTGGCATTCAGCATCACAACACTCATCCTCTACAGCAGTGATTCACAATCAACATAACAAAGAATAATTATTAAACTACTAAAGGCTGATATTTCTACTGCCGTATCTGCAGCAAGGACCACTCCATCTGCCTTGCCCACCTCTCCATGAGCAAGGGAATCGAATGCTTTAAATTGGCATGTTCATGATTAGAACATAAAATCTTTTAGGTTTATATTATTCCTGTTTCCATTTGAAACAGAAAATCTAGATACACATTTACAGAGTCAAAGCAGTCTCTACATAAAAGAACTTAAATTCCCTTCCACATCTCAAATACAACAAAATAACATTATATATTTTTTTTTCTCCTTTAAGTCATCATGTAGCAAAATTGGAAACCAAGCATATACAGCGGGGATACCGTGAGGATTTTTTTACACTGCCTGCCTGTTTTGTAACAAATGACTGCATTAGAGACAGGAAGTGATTCAGGCTGCTGCTTCTCTCTAATTCAGAGGGAAAAATACTCATTTCATTTTTCAATGAAACAGAACACTCATTGCCCACATGCCATACAAAAGCAATTTTACCAAATGCCTGTAACTGATACTGAAGACGGACGCATACTGGCTTTCAAAATCCAGCAAACCACCCGAGCAGTGACCAGCTGAATAAATTTCACCGTAAATTTCAGCATTCTTCAAAGAAAACAATTTGATCATTGTTATATTCATCTGCAGGCTGCCAGAACTGGCAATTTCAAATCAAGTTAATTAATAGTTTTAATTAAACCACGAAAAATGCAACCACATTAAGTGTGCTGGTAGACCAAGCTGGAAACAGAGATGGATTCATACATAAAATGCTGCAAGGTATGATTGCATACTATGATTATTAAAGCTTACAAATCAGTTACAACTATAAACCCATCACCGAGAATAATTACAAGCCCAAAACAAACAAGTAATTTCGTTCTCCTATCATGAAAGTTCTTATATTAATCTCTGCTTTTTATCAAGAAGAACTTCCCTTAAAGAGCCTGCACTAAGAAAATTGCACTCAAAAAATCTAAAAATACAGATTTTTATTTTTTTTTAAATACAAACCTAAGAAGATGAAAAAAATCCTGAGTAAAACTGTACGGTTTTTTTAATTCTCTACATAACCATAGCGTTAAGTAAAAAACATGCAGAAAAACCTTCAGAACCACAACAACCACGAAAAAAATTCAAACAAGTGAAAGCATCGATGTCATCACAAGGCTGAACGGGGGTAGAAACACAACTTGTCCATAGGAAATAATGGAGCTATCACAAAAGGAAAATGGGCAGCCTTTGTAACTGAAAAATATGACTTCTACAGATGTTTTTTCTGAGACAAAAAGAAATGCTGTTAAACTGTTCCCTCTCTTTGCTGCTGCGTTCCTTTTACCAGGGACAGGCGAGCATATCAAATTCAAACACGCTCACATGATCTCCTGGTGGACATGAAAGTGTGTGTGACATGCTCAGCTGACCTTCACCGTCCTGACTCTGTTCCACCCCTTCCATGACTAATGAAAGGAAAACAAACTCCTCTTTTCTGCCCTCACAACTCCCCCTTCCAAGTTTTCTACACGACACGTCTCCACCTCTTCAAGACCACGCTAGCTCCTGGCAGAATAAAACGAACTTCTAGAGGGGAACAATCGCCTTGGCTCATTCAGGTCAAGTGGACTACGCTCTATTACATGAGCACACTGCACCCATATAATGCTTCCATGTTTCAAGCAAGGTGCTCTAAAAATGCAAATACTTTCTCATTTATGAAGGACAGTGGCAACCACGGTGTCACCACAGCGATCCCTTGCCACGTGTCTTTCCCCAGTGTTCGCCCACCCCTGCCATCCCAGCCGTGCTTGCATGTCCCTTTGGAGCAGTGACAACCGAAGTACTGGATCAGCGGCATGAGCACACCTCTGTTCCTCCATGCACCATACACCAAGGCCATCTGTCTTTATCTTGGTTCTCCAAATTCCCCAGATTCCCTCTTAAAGACAAACCTGCATTATTGCAATTTCCTCGGTATTTTCACAAAGCTACTTTGGAACCTACCAAAAACCGTATGTAATTCAGCACTCCTAACACTCACCTTCTCACCTTGGCATAAGGCCTGGCAGAATTGAAATTATTTGTTTATACAGCGCTGAACATTTTCCATATTTCTTCAAATGATGAGCCAAATTGAAACACAGGTTGCACACAGCATCTGATTATTATATTAGTTTGTAAGGTGGAGATGGAGAGCAAACCTCCCCAGATCAAAATCACGGCTTAACAGGGAGATAGAAACAAGCCCATATCAAATTACAACTTCAAAGTACATTCCTGCATAAACAGCATGAGCCTTCAGATGGGAAAAACTGCCACACAAATTATACCAGCTGGTAAGACATGTTCTTTACAAAGGTGTAACATTCTGATAAATAAATACTGTGACTTTCTGTCAAAAAAAACCCCAAACCCAAACTATTTTATAGCAGTGTAAGCCTTATAATTCAAATTAGAGTTCGTTTTTAGAACATTTGACATGGATATAACACAAACAATAGTGCTGTTGTAAACTTATAGATGCAATTTCATACCCTTCTTCCTCTGCACAATCACACAGCATCAGATTTACTGTCACCGACCCGTACCGATGCAGAGGCAGCTCGCGTGGGAGAGTATGAGCGCGGCAGATGAAAAGAAAAACATAACTCACATTCAGGCAAATGTGACGACTTTACATTCCTGCTGGCTACTCTCTATTATGCTTTACTCTCTCTGGAGTAAGAGGTAGTACCTACGAGCGGCGCCCTTGCTGCGGCTCTGAGGGAAGCCTCAGACAAGTGCCACTGTCCCCCACACCGGCTCCTGTTCTCGGGCGCGGGTCGCGGCCCCTGCAG
Source organism: Rhinoptilus africanus (assembly GCA_013400135.1). Taxonomy (NCBI): domain Eukaryota; kingdom Metazoa; phylum Chordata; class Aves; order Charadriiformes; family Glareolidae; genus Rhinoptilus; species Rhinoptilus africanus. The sequence goes on from VXBO01008744.1 coordinate 34,046, forward strand.
CGGAGCCGCCAGCACGCCCAGGCCCGGAGCTGCGGCGTGGGGCAGAACAGAGCTGTTCCCTCCCCGTTCAACCAGCGTGAGCACACTACACATTTCCTGGGAAAACCAGTAACTGGGCTGCAGCTTACCTCTTCTGTTCCGCTTACCATGCAAGAAAAGGCACGATTTTCAGTAGAATAAGTGGATTTGGCATATGTGAGAAGACTCGTGTCGGAAATGTACAACCAAAAAAACTTTCCTGAGTTGCAGAAATTTTCCTGTGCTTGATTTTAAGATGGAAGTGCTGTTATCTTGGCTTGATAATACGTAACAGCCTTCTACTATCCAAAACATAGACTTATTTTAAAGACCCAATAGTTCAAAAGACCCTATTTGCTTCTGACCGAATTTATGGTTATGTTTCCCCAGCAACACGTGGGAGGTAAGAACACCAACGGTTAGCAGGATTTGTATAATATAACCTTTGGGCGGATACCCTTATGGCACTCCAAATCATTCCCCTTGGACTCAACATATTTTGTGGGGGAAGAAGCATCACCTGTCCTTTAGCATTAACACTGCACTGTTAATGACAGTAATAATGTGATTTATACTTAAATAATTCCTACATGAAGAAAAAAAGAGCATATTCTAAACTTTAAAAAAAATAGTAATTTGTCCAAGGAAATAACCTACAAGTGACAAATACATTACAAAACCTATGAAGTGCTATTTTGCAATGGTGTTCCATATCTGCAATGCTTTGCAGCTCATCTTTTAAAACACATGAGACTAATACCCGAAGGAAGGTATCCATGGCTAGCAAAAAGGATGTGGAAGAGGTCACAAGTGTAAGGATTGAGCTTAGTACTAACATCACTGTATATTTGGATGAATGATACTAGATAACTGCATTAAGTGTGTTTTATGTAAGGAAACTACTTGGGTAAATCAGTCAGTATCAGGATGACCGTGAACTACCACCTACTGGGACACAGAGAAAGGCAGGCATAATCCTTGGAGGTCTTGGGAAAAGATAAAAAGAGGAATAATATCATTGGACTGGCTAAAGATACTCAGAAACACTGCACTTGTTACACAGGAGGCCACTGCAAAGGTTGGGGAAAGTGTAGCTTTACTGGAAGAGCATCCCAGCTCCAACACCGGATACGGCTACTGGCTAGAAATACTCCTAGACTCAACAGCACAGAAGAGGAGGTGCTACTCGAGCTCACCTTTTCCGGTTTATTTACCACAATAACAAACAGCTATAAAGCAGGAATGATTCCACTGAGGCTGGAAATGAGAAAGCTAGCCACTTAGGGCTAAATTTACAGCTACCAGAGGGAAAGGCTTCAGAAACTGGGAGCTAAAGGAGAAAACAAACAAGATACATCATAATAATTTTATGACTGACAGACCCAAGGAGTCTCTCACCACCCTGTCTGCACAGCTTGTAGGCATCCTTGATACTGTTTTTCTCCCCCTCAGGTGCTGGAGCAGGAGAGCAGCTTGCATTGCTGAACTTGCAAAGATAATGCTATCTGCTCCGCTGCTCAGAAAGAGACTGAGGTCAGACATTAATTGTATACATTCTCAACACCAACAACACCAAATAAATCTTTATGGCCAGGGCTGACCTCAATTTAATCCTCCTCAGTAGCCTACAAGCAAAAATAAGTAGTATCAGCAGCTACCTAGTCCCAGGATCCCAGGATTTCCTTTTGCACATACTTATTCTACACCCTGTGCACGCAGGAGTCTTCACCGATCTCAGCCAAAGTAACGTGTATGAGCTGAGGTAAAAATAAGAAGATAAAAGGGGAAGGCAGCAGGATCTGTAAGTAAGTGTCGCGGCTATAATATGTATAGTAGCTACTTCTTACAGCCTTAAGAGAGAGCTATGTTTACAAACATTTGTTTTCACAAAGGTAGATTATAAAACGCAATCTGAATGGTTTCACATCTGCTTCAAAGATCTGTACAGAAGAAACTTCAAAAGATAAGGGTACGTCGTTCTGAAAAGGGAACTGCCAGCCCGTCACATTAACGTTGTTCACTCACCCCTGCAGAAATGAAGCCAGAACTCGCCCACGGTGGTTGACTCCTAGAGAGGAGCACTGTAAAATTCTCAATACCTTGCAGGGCAAATGGCTGCATGGGCAAGATAGCGCGGAATTATGGCATAGGCGAACCGTAAGCAACCTTCCCGTTGATGATGTTTAATTGTCTGCCACATAACTATGGCCATCCCAACCACAAAACTGCATTGATCCGCTGAACCTCGTGTGGACAGAGGTCAGTTAGAATCTTTGTAAGGACATGAAGGGCAAGCCTCCTCGGGCAGCAGGCGTCTTACAGCCAGGAGAATAGTGAAATATATTTAACTATCATGACTTACCAGCTGTGAAGCAATGTGTTTCCAACAAGTTAATGCATTTGATCATTCCTCTTTCAACAATTTCAGGTTTGGGCAGCTACAATTATTAGGTGTTACTTTGGGGAGGACAAATGCATATGCACAAACACCTGAACACGAAAACCAGTATTTCACAGCCGACTCCTAACAGAGTCAGGAGGTGATCACCTTCAGAAGATTTTGTCTTGCATAATATTTGTTCCTTCATTTTCAGCCCTACTGAGGAAAGCAAAGGAATTGCAGCAATCGTGACCTACTGCATCATTTCAGTCAAGCTAAGGAGAGATCACACGGCACAGATACAAAAAAGAACCCATTCAAAAATCATATTGTGATAGATACACTGAAACTGAAAGAGGAAGTTCTGGAGGTCAAAAAGCACACAAATACACACAAAGGAAAAGCATCCTTGATTTTGTAATGCTATCTGTTGAGCAGTCTTAAAATCTCATGGAATCTAAGAATAATTCCATGATGTCACGCCAAGACCAAGAGGGTGTGTGCATACTGTCTTCACAATGTCATCTTTTTCCTCTTTGTTCGAGCTCCCAGGCAGTCACAGTAAGCTTGACCAAAGTTTTCAGATTGCCAAGGACTGCAAAACAAGGTTCCACTTCCTATTTTCACAGAATCACAGGGTTGGAAGGGACCTTAGTAGATCATCTAGTCCAACCCCCTGCCAGGGTCACCCAGAGCAGGGGGCACAGGAACGCCTCCAGGCGGGTTTGGGATGTCTCCAGAGACGGAGACTCCACCACCTCCCTGGGCAGCCAAGAAAGATGTTGAAAATATAGGTAATTAGAACGAAAAGCCTGTACTTGTGGGACATTTTCATTAAAAAACATGTTGGTGAGTTCACACAAGATGTTTCCACTGTATCAAGAAGAACCCAAGACTATTGTGCGTACTAGTCAATGCTTGCACTGCCATTTATACATATGCATGTATATATCCATGATACAAAACAAGATTACGTGAATGTGTAAATTACATCTTTTCTCACTGCACTTAGTTTCCAGCAAATTAAACATGGCACTACCAATAACCTATATAATGAGTAAACTTGGTGTGAAATAATTGAGGGTTTTCACAGCCTTCAGGAACAATTATGTTAAACATGTGGTGATTTAAACCACTGAGTTTCTAAGCATGTTTTCACAAGCCTTTGCCCACCTCCCTGGCCCCAAAGTCCTCTGCTGGTGGCCTTGGTTACATACAAAAACTCGCTTGTTCATTCTGGCAGCTGAAAGCCTCACCACATTCCCTGCAGGAAGCTATTATGATTTCTCTATTAAGGAACTCTGAGGAAAAAAGCTGGCCGTGAGCAGGAGGCAGGGCAAGTGCAAGTTAATGCAATGCGGTCACACCTTTATTTTGTGTCTGGCTGCAAGAAAGAGCCATTGGACACCAGCATTATATCTTCCGCCATCATTCCCTGCAGCAGCACATTCATTTACCTTTGGATCAGAAAAGGGAGAGTAGAGATTCCATTCCTAGCCTTGCTGTGGTGTGTATCTTTGCCTGGGACCTCAGTAGAGGGCTGAAGGAAGTTCTGTTATCTAAGTAACCTTCGTGTTCCTTCTCAGTTCATGAAAATTAATCTGTATTTTAGGGTTGGTTGTGGGGTTCCTCCAGCGAAGAAACTTCTTCAAACTTCCCCATCACCGTCACCACTGCTAAAAGACTAGGATTAGCGTTGCTCTGCTGGAGTTGAGACTGATGTCAAACAAAGACTCAGCATCCTTTGGGTTTTAACCAGTAGCCCAGTAAGAGTAACTTCTGAGGTTACAATGCAGTGTATGTGGTAAGCGGAATAAACCACAAAGCATGGAGGCTGCTCCCTGGCTATATTCCCGTTTTCTCACAGTAGGAATAAGGCAGTTAAAAGAAATGGCAAACACGGTAAAGCACCCACAGTGAGCTGCCTCTCGGACACGCGTTGCCCCACACACCACCCCAACCTGGGCAGAGAGGTTGAGGGACCATTGTCACTTCTCTGCGGCAAAACTGATGCGATTCCTCTGGTCCCAGTGGCTCAGGAAGACAGGCTTTTCACAGGCGTGCGGAATGCATACTGTCATTACACCTCACCAGTGCTCATTCTGCTCACCCAGGGGTATGCAAGAACGACGGGGACAGTTGTCTTTACCATTTCAAAAGCCAGCAATAAATTGCTTCCACCTTTAAACTGACCTGGATTACACTTCTTAGGGACGCACAGAAATTTGGCACTCTTTTTCCCAAAGCAGGATTTGTTAGTAATCTGCTATCTGCATCTAGAAAGAGCCTGAAGTCTTAAGATGTCCTCTGGGGAAAAAGAAAAAAAAAATCACCTCCCCTGTTCCCCTTTGGTCTCGAGCCCATTTTCCATTTCGAAGCACAGTAAGTTTGGATCTGCACAGTAGGCCCATCTCATCAGAAATCAGGGGATTTCTGGTGTTAGCAGAAGTACTGACCACTCGCAAATCTGCAGATTTACCAGGACTAATGAATCCACACTGCCATGATATTCCACCAGCTCCTCCTAACCCATTTCAGCCCATGAAGTCCTCTTTATTTTTTAACTAGACTTTTGCAATAAGAATCCTTCCTTCCTATTTTGTGTCACGGGCACTAGAGCACGTTTCCAACCTGTGTTTTCTGACACCACTGGCAGCGCTGGGCTCCCAGGCAGCCACTCGAGAATGTTTCCAAAGGCAGCTACCTGCCAGTTTCTCCAGTTACTGTCTACAATGACACGCCATCGTAACGAGAATGAGCCGTGAGATGCCGCTCAGGAGCCTTACAGGTTTGCCCATGGCAAGAAGGTTTCAAAAGTAGATGGCTTTTGCATTTTGCATTCTCCACTGAATAGACAGATAAGCAGACAGCAACCGTCAAGTACGTATGAAATTAGACAAATACAATTTAGGAAAAATATTTAGAAATGAAGACGCTCTGTGTAAGGTTATGAAATGTGGGCGTCAGGCCAGGCGATGAGGACTATTTACTTGCATACGGTTGACTGGCAGGCCTGCTGTTCAGGACACGGTGCTTTGGCCAGCAGGGCAAATTTGCATCCAGTTTGATGAACAATCTGCCTTTAGTGCTGAACGCTAAACCCAGTTTAGATACATGTGAGGAGGCACTACCCCTGAGCGACTCCATACATCCTCTACAGTACAGCCGCAATAAAATATTCATAAATACAACTTTTGGAATCACACTTCAAAAAGTTATTATATATTAACTTGAACTATAGCTGTGAAAAATAACCAAATAAAACAGTATTCTTAATATTTCTCTTTCCTGCTTCTAGAACTGAACTCCCATTCAACCTTCAGTTTAGCAATTATTGAATAACATTGAATAAATCCAAATAAAGCATTCCAGGTTCTCACAGCAGATGCAATTGTTTGCAGATACTAGTCAATCAGTAACATCTGTTGTTCCACATCCAAATTTCTTTTAGTATAGAGGAATCATCATCACCAAACAGATTAAATTAGTCTTTAACCTATTAATTCTCGTCTTATTTAATAGCATTAATACTGCAAAATAAAGTGACTGACTGGGCCACACTGAAAGAAATGCAAATAGACACTCATGTTCCCAGCTGACCTATGGAGTTTCAGGATCACGGTTTCAATAAAATGGAGCACGGAGCCATATCACCTATTTAAATATATGTGATTACTATGGAAGTAGGATTAATTTTATAAACTATCAATCTCTAATGATATAACATATTTTTCAATAAGGAATTCTCATAAAGTTATTACATTCTCTCCAAAATTAAGGCATATTTCAAGATCGTATTACTACAATATATAAAAATGTGGTGTGAGACACAGGCAAATACCAACGGCCCAGGGAGAGTCCAGTGACAGCAAGTGCAATTCAACAGAAACTTTAACTCCTCAAATTTTATTTTATGGAAAATATATGGCGTACAACCTTTTCTTGAATACTATAATAAAAGCAGTACAACACTAAGTAAAAGCGCTTCTATAAAAAGACTACTTGATCCTGTCTTTTAAGGTCTGCTTAGCTGGGAGTTGTTCTCCAGCTCTGCCCCTGAAGGGCCAGCTCCAGACTGTGCTCTTACAACTTGCGAGGAAACACCGGGTTTCCTGGGGTACTGGTGTAAAACAGCATCTCTCCAGAACTCCGACGCACCTAAGCAAAGTCTATTCACAGTCCAAATCCTGACCATAACTTTGCATTTTGATAACCCTGCTCTGTAACATCACAGTGCACATCCGTGAGACAGACACACACAAGGGATTTTGATGCTGTTGGTTCAGATATTGCTGTATTGTACAAAACCCCCCAAAATCCTAGGAAATCCAAAGCAAATGTCAGAAGAAAAAGGAAGAGATAGCCAGAAAAGCAGCCTGTCATTTCACTCCTTGGTCACGGATGTCAAAGTGCCATGGACGTGTTAACTTGGTACAGGCTTCTGGAAGTCAGGAAGCTCAATGCACGTGTTTGTGACACGACAGCATGCTTTTCTTGCCTTAGAGCAGGCTGGTCAACCTTCCAGAGCTGCTGCAACCTGGCCTGACAAATGACCCACAGAACACGTTGCAGCAGGGCAACTCAAGTATCTGTAGTATTTGGGGGTGACTTGCTACAGAGACAGTTACAGTAATATCTCCCCTTTACGGGGAAATATAAATATGTGACTCCTACTACAGTGTGTACGTACTGAGGAGCTCTCAGGTTCTGAGTTGGATTTTCAAGGTACCACTACTACACCCGATGCTGTTTAGCCAGTTGTTTCTCTACAACCCATCCCGATGCAGACTTTGGACTCTCTAAGACTTTATTTTTCTCCATTCTCTGGAAAAGACTCAAATTATCTTCTGTTCTCTGTAGTTTGATTCTTAATTAGTATTCAGAGAATCACTGAATAGTTGAGGTTTGATGAGACCTGGAGATGATCACCCCCTTTGACACGGTGGAAAACCACCAGAAGACAATGTACTTTTTGCCCATCTGTTTTTGTTACAGACGTGCACGCACATCCCTTTGCAAGCACAGAAGGTAAAAACAGTGATCATAATGTATTTCTGCACGTGTATATTTTAACGGCAGTACCGGTGAAGCCAGGCAATGTCTTTTAAATGAAGATTTCAACAGGTGATGACCTGTGTTCTGAACAATAATAATTTAGTGGTGCCAAAGAGCTTTCTAGATTTGACTGGTTGTTGAATTCTGACATTTTCCATATAACCATTAGATTGCAACTACCCTGGCTGCTATATAATATGCCTAAAATTATACTCTTCTTCAAAACTCACACCAAACAGTCTTATTATGTGTCATTACCACCAACAGTATGTCATTCCTAGCTGTATACATGTTCACTCTGAGATCACATGTAATATTGGTCACATCCCTCAGTAATATTATTTCTGGATAGTTGGAATAAGAACCAAGAAACCATATTTAACTTTTTGTGGTATAAATCAATCCCCACCAAGCACAGACAGACTGATCCTCTACCATGGCTGAATTCTCACCATAGACAGTTTTGTTTGGCAGTCTCAAAACCTACATATTTTCTTCAGCAAGCACATCATCAAACAACCTTTGTTTCAGCTTCATAGGCTCCTGACCTTCCAAAATACTTCTTTTCTCCAGAACTAAATCAGGGTCGGGGGCAAGGGCACTTCCTAGCTTCCAGGTGCATACCCTGCACACAACTGCATTCCAGTCTCTCCCCAACCTGCTTCCCTTTAGAAGGAAAATCAAGAACACGCAGGGAGCTCAGAATGGCTCTCCAGGCTACATTATCAAGGGACCAGGAGTGTGGGACACACCATGAAAATCAGACAGCGTGTCCTAGCATCAACAAGTACTCCAGGTCTAAAGAGAGTCTCACTACTGTTAAAGCTCAGTAGCTGCAATATGAATTAACTTGCACGTTTGCTCCTTCTTGCCATCAACAATGGTCTTCCCAAAGAGATAGAATTCTCACTTAACACCTTCCAAATGCTGTCTCTCCACATGTTTATGGAGTGCTCTAGCAATAGCATGGTCATCTGCCCTTTATCCGCCCTTTCTATTCCTGTGTCTCCACCTGCACGGCTCTCCTCTCTGCAGTCAGCCCTGGCGCGATGGAGGGTACCGAAACGGCAGCCATCAGCATCTCCCCAGAGCAGCACGTGCACAAACCCAGAGCTGCTCAGGGAAGGCAGGGGGCTCAAACTCTCGCTCAGATTGAATGACAAACGCCCAAAGCCACTGAAGGATTTTAAGTCTCAGCCGCAGAGCACAGCTCAAGTGCTCCAGCACTGAGAAACAAGCTTCCTGCTGTCCGAGAAGGGGCCGAGAAGGGCAGGAAGGAAAAGACACCAGGGCCGGACTGAGCTCCTCTTGCAACAACAGCGGTTTCTGCCACAACCCATCCATCTTCCCCTTTTGTCAGCCAAGCGCTTCGAGAAGTGTTCCCATGCTTCGTTAAGCCAGGCGGAATTGACCCGCTAACGCAAAGAAATCGTACTACTCTAAAAGGTACAATGTGTTACAGGACTGTACGCAGGGGGGCAAACCAGCCAGTTTATGGAGAATCACAACCCAGCTGAGCAACCGTGCCCACCTCTCGCAGGGGCTCCACCCAGGCTGTGCAACAGCCAGCACAGGAAAATAAAATGGTGCAGTAAGAGACCAGCAGCTCTCAGTACATTGGTACGTGTAGCTACATAGTGCATGCTGGCAGTCGGCACATAACTGTGCGAGAGTGTGCATGAACGTGTGACACCGAACTTTCGGACTCTCAAAGAGAAGCCTTTTACTTGCTATCAGTACCTGTATCTGTACCAGTAAATTTTGATAACACTGGGATTAAACAAAATCAACACGTCCCGAATACTTCTATTAATAGAGGGAGGCGAGGTGGAACCACGAATTAGGAAGTTGATCCTGTGTGTGTTGCACATAGTCTGGTTAAGCTGGGAAAACCAAGGGTTTGGGGCCCAGAAAGACAGTGGCAATCATCCTGGCTGGAGGAAAGACACTGGCAATGCAGAAAGACCCCAGAAATGGGGAGAGATCCATGTAGGCAAACACCATGGGGTGCCCAGGAACCCTGGTAATGCTCAAGACTGGTAACAGAGCAACTGCAGAGCATGAACAAACAGGACTTTCTTCCCAACCTTCCCAGCCAGCAGATATCTGACTGATAGGAAGCCAAGATTTAGTAAAGGTGATGCTGGGCTCAGGGTGGCTCACAGGGGTGAGTGTGTGAGAGAATAGAGTAGGGTAAAAGCTCTAATCTCATTAGGTACTTAAATAAGCCCCTGTATCCAGATACCTTCTGGGCTGCTGTTTAAATTGTGCGATGTCCAAGCGCGGATTTGTTCCTCTTTGCCACTTCACACCAGGTTCAGGATCAGAAGCCTGATGACTCTCCCAGATGCTAGGGAAAGAATAAGCCACCACCTGACAGCAAAGAGGAGCCACACGTGCAGACCGACCCTTACGCCAGGACTGCCTGGAGCAGCGAGACTCCAAGGGACGCACAAAGGAAAAGGCACCAGCCCTGAATCCTTACACTGCAAGGTGACCCTTCTCCTTTTTCAACCTTACCGACCAGCTTTTCCGCTTTTGGAGTCTCCTCCTCCTCTCCCAACACTTTGCAGCTGGCACAGCTCTTCTGCACAAGACCGGAATGTGACCTCTGTGTTTCTCCCCACCAATCTGCAGCTCCAATTTTGAGGAAACAGTATGTCCAGAAACTTATTGCTCCTGTGCCGACTTGTGATCCTGCGCCTAAATCCCTTGCCTCTTGTTCACTGCCATTATTGCTAATGCCAGGGGGATCAGAAAGAGCATAAAAACGCTTAAAACAAGTGGAAAGGACCAGTCGTACTGGAAGTAACACCAGTAACAGCAACAGAGCTGAGTACCAGCACCACTATTTACACGGACAACCAAGTTCTGTTTTTTTCCAGGGAGCCAGGCTACAGGCAATACTTTCCGTAACTTTCAAGGAGCAATGGCAGCTTCGCTTTGATATTAAAAGCAACAGCAACTGTGGTATCTCAGTAAATAAGCTGAGCGACAGCAGAAGGCAACCGACAGCACTTCTGCCTTCTTTGGGCACCACAGCACAACTCAACCACGTTGTCCCTCACCCGGCTGTGACTCCGCGACCCCTCAGAAACGGAGTAGTGGTGCTAAAGCTGCCAAGGCAACCGGTTCAGCAATGATACTAGAAATCTCTATTTCATTAACATTAAATTATGATTTACTGTGTTTCTATGTACACCAACCAACCCCAAACATCAAGTCAGAGGGGAAAAAGGAAAAAAAAGAAAAAAAAAAAGATGGCACCTGATGCCCTGGGCGCTTTTGGTCACTGCATCCCCACCTCAACAGAGCACGCGACAGAAGGAACGTGCTGTATTGATATATCTGTTGGTTTTCACAGACTTTTATAGGAAGAGGTATCTGCCTCACTCCTTTCATTATTTAACATATTTAGCTGAAGATCCTGTATGGTGATAAATACATCTTATATTTAAATGGCCAAGAGGTACCTCCACAATATGAAATTTCCATGCTTATTGCTTGCCATCAAGCAAATAGAGATGTACGGCTTCCATCTAACCCGCATGAAGCGCCTCTAACACTTAGGTCCAGCCCTGCCTGTTAGTAGGATATTAAACACAGCCACCACTCTCTTCCCAGCTTTTATCTACCTTTTTATTATTCTTTTCCCTCCAGCACGTAAATGAGACTGAAGCAGAGACCGCCTGGGGTTGCTGCAACCTGGGGTTGCCTGAACCGCCTGCTCACTCTGTCGGCTGCATAGCAACAGGGGAGAAAAATAATCAACAACTGCAGTATTTAACTAACATTTATACAGATGCATTCACGTACACATTTTTGCTTAAGTACCTAAAAAAAGAGGGCACTGTCAGGAAAATGATCAAGAATGGAGGTCACATCTGTAGTCAGTTTCACATAAAGCTTTAAAACTAATTGTAAGTAACTGGGGAAGGAGACAAATTGGGATAAGCTTAATCAAAAATTGAAGGCATGAAAAATTTTGCACACAGAAGACCAACTATTATTATTTGCCATTGGTTCAGCACTACAGAAACCCAAATGTCATTATTTATAAACAAATATTTTGTTTAGCAAAGCTATAGATGATGCAGTAAATTATAATAACCTCTCTTAAACTGTAATTTCAACTCCTGTCTCAAAGTATGTTGTACTAAGAAATAACTACCCTGCCAGGATAATGCTCCCGTAGCTTTTAAAGAACCAGTGTAACAGCCTATAGAAACACAGGGGTTTAACTCCAAGCTGTCATAACTTTTACAAAGACTTGACAGAATCAGCAACTCTTCCAAATGAAAGAGAAGTAATAATCAAGTTTAGCAACCAAAACCAACACCCCTAATGCCCCAAAAAACCTCAAAACCCCCACTTAAAGCTCAAGTGGCAGAAACTATCAATAAACAAACTCCTAACAGCGAGTTACAGCCATTTCAGTTTTATTACTTATTTAGAGAATATTCTTCTTCAGGCAGCTGCACCAGACAGACACTATTTCCCATTCCACTTCAAACTAATTCTCCCATCCTATCTTCTCCTGCATGTACTGGGACAGAAAAACGTAAATGTAGAAAAGGCTGATCTATAGAAACATGAGCATTTAAAAAATCTACTAAGCTCAGTACTTGCTATTAGTTTCCAAAATAGCATCTCTGTAGAAAAGCGCTAGCCACAGGAAAGACGAAACATTGAAAAAACTGTAAAATACAAATTTGTCTTTTATTACATCCATCTTAAATTTGCCTATTTTATTTACGCTTTGTGGTTCTCCCCAGTCCATCTGGCAGGTTGTGGCATCCTTTCTCCTCCTTGTGTTCAGGAAGACCGGACAAAGTCAGCAGGGGGGTTTTTGGCAAAAAAAAAAAAAAAAAAATTAAGAAGAAAGTGCAAAGAACACTAAATGAGATCAACAGGGTCTGTTTCGCCTAAAAAAAACTTTTGTAGACTGCACAAAAGACTGAGACAAAGCCAACTGCTGCAAAAGGAACACAAAATTTGAGTGGTTTTGCGAAAAGCTTCTGTGCATGGAGACAGACCGTGCAGCGGTCCCAAAGCTGCTCTTACACACTGCAATGCTGTAAAGTGCTCAATGTTCAGTGGCAGCTTCAGGAACCCGGTTTCAGACTTGATCCCCTTTTACCCGGGCTGTTAAGGCCGGCGTATCTTAATCTTACATTCTCCCTGATGGCAAAGTACAAAATCAGAGGGTCAGAAAGAAGAGTGTTAGTGTCCAACCTTGTAAGGAGCGGGAAAGACAACTTCCTCTGAACCTGTGTCACCACAGCGCTGTGTTTAACATAAGGCTGCTTATGTTAACACAACATTACGTTAACATTGTGTTAACAGGAAAGATAAATTTCTCTTAAAGTGACTGCAGGGTAAAAAAGTATTACGGAGAGAAACGCCTTGCCTACTTTACTCCTTTCGGAGATTTTACTGTTCAAATCTATCCTTCCCCCAAAATCAGCCACCCCGCTGCCTCACCTACAGGTGCTTATTGCAACCTCGCATTTGCTTGCATTCAAATTCCTCACTTCTACAAAAACATTAAAAAAATCTACACTGCTCTAGCAATAATAGATACTTTAAATTAAATAAATTGGTAATATTTTTGAGGCATGAAATGAGCACAAGACCCACTTAAGTATTTCCTCTACTGAGAAGGCCACAAGAAATTTCACTTTTCCATGAAATGAAACACCCAAATTCTACTATTCGTTTGTGTTTCCTGCATAGAACCTTATCCAAGCTTTGATCAAAATAGACCTCTTTTGTATTCTGCACGTAAAATGAAGGCAGAAGACGAGCCTGGGGTGACGACACCCACGTCCCACACACCTTGTTTGGGGCACTTCAGAAATCTCTCATCTCTTCTTTGAGCTTCGCCTCATTAACAAGTTAATGTTCAAACGTTATTTTTAGTTCAGTTGTTATTCCACAGGGCGAGCCTTTGGCCCTCACCATCTTTTCTTACCTGCAGGGTCTCCGTGACCTCCCTCAGCCACGGACTGGTGGGCTGCTGTCAGGACGAGCGATACGCTCCCAGCGGGCTTTCAGTGCCTGCTGAGAACAGGTCAGGAGAGAAGCCCCAGCCCCACGCTCGCAGAGAGCATCACCAGCTGCTGCTCAAGGAAAGGGCAGAAGTATCTGCTGCCCTTGCAGCCCACAGGAACAGCAAATACATCTCCTCAGCACCACGCGGGTCCAAAGGTAAGGAGACAGCTTTTAACTGCACACAGCTATTTGCTGAGAAGTCTTTTAGCAGCAGCCACTGAGAATTACATGGGGTGAGCTAAAAAATTATCTTTTCCCCAAAAGAAAAAAAATTGACTATTGGATCCAAACACTACAGATGATCCACTCAGTTAAATTTTAGAAACAAATGATCTCCGGAGCCTTCTGATATTATCTCCTTGCCATCTATCACACTGGCAAGGCCACCAGGGAGCAAATTAAGCAAAGGCTAGAACTGTACCCGCAGTCAAATACTGAGGACACAGGGAGGCAGAAAGACTTAAGAGGTATGAGTACACTTACAGAACCAGTAACAAAATCAAATTTTATATAGTCTTTCAAACTAATGCTACAACTATGTTGTAACTAATCCACACTTCACAACTGGTACGGATTGCTGCAGAAATAATACATCTCTTTGCTGGAACACACCCCAAAGGAATTAAAGCTCAGGTCCTGTCTAAACTGCGATCCATGGTTACTCCTGGAGGCAGGAGCCAGCTTTGGGACTCTGTGTGTGCAGTAACTTGACCGTTTCTATAGTTGCCATTATGCCATCACGAGTGGGATGGGACTAATGGATCTCCAAATCTTTGTAGGAGGAGATGCCTGAGCATCTGGACACTGCACATTCTCAAAAGAAGGGCGAGGCGAGGTGAGGCCAGCAGGTTCCAGGTCTGCCAGCTCCCCACGTCCGATGTTAAGGCCCAAGGACATGAACACAACCTGGCACACGCAATTAGGAAGGAAGGTGTAGGGGGAGGAAACTTTACTTCCTGAAGAGAAACTGATGATCCTGTTTGACTCAAGGGAAACACGACGGTGCGTTGCTTTCACAGAATTCTGCCCCTTTACATACAAGGAGAGCATCTCAGAAAAGAGTGAAGCGGAGGTGGTGAACTCAGCTTTGAGAGAATCACTAAACATGTTACAAACTCTCCTTAAACAACAGAAAACACTGAGAGGTGCATTCTTCTACCAAACAGCGAGAGGAATGGTAGTGGCAAACTGTCTTCTTTCAGTGTGAGGGAAGACAATGAACAGTCAGAATGCTGAACATGGGGGTTGGCATTCTAGTATCTTAGTAATACAGTACCTTTTAAACACATCTGTAAACATTAAAACTTTAAACCAAATAAAGGTCAACAAACCGGCTTGTTTTATACGGCGGTTCCAGGATTACAACATGGCAAATCTACCTTTGTAGAAGGAAATTGTTTTGTTTTCTAGGGAGAGTAGTTTTTTTAATTTCTACATGGAAGGTAGTTTATGAGCATTTATATCATAACCGTCACTACAAAACAAGTTCCACTTTGGAAAATACCCAAAGAGACTGACGCTTCTGTATGTTAGTGAGCAGCTCTGCCTGCCTGTGACACAGCTACACAATACTATCACATCTGCTTCTGCAGTGAGACAAATATCGGACAAGGCATCAGTCCGGACATCACTAGGGGGTTTTTCAATTTTTTTTTACAAGTCACTGTTGTAACACAAAGAATGCATGACTTGCATGTCAAGTTTCCATACATCAAGTATAAATAAATATATGTTTAACTTCACTATCTCAAATATGTGGTACTGGTTGGAATGAGGCCCTCGCCTAAATCCAAAATTAAGTTACGGTAAAAAAAAAACCCAAGCAACTTACGGGGCTGGTGAAAATGGAAGGGATGGAGAGGAAAATAACTGCACCTCTTGATTTTGGGTTCCCGGCCAAGTTTGAAGCAGTCAGCTGGAGGAAATGAAGTTTCTAAAGCTCCAGCAACTTTCCAGAAGCAGCACACATCTCTCAATGGCATTTCACTTCCATTATATAAAGGTATGTGACATGCCTACTTAAAGCCACATACACACATTGAAAATATGCAAATAATTTGATCCCTTCAGGGAAGCAAACATCTCTTATTTATAAGAAAAAGCCCCATATGAACTTGTGGCACCAGGTCATTTTTAATAATAATAAAAAACCAGATGGCAATATTACCAGCATTGCATAACCAGTTCATTCTTAAACGTGAAAAGAGGCGAGATGAAAAGCAAGGAACAATAAAAAACCTAAAAGCAAGCCAAGGGGGACTCAGTCATAGGGGGTTCAATCATAAGGTGCTAAATATGGGTGTTCAGTTCTACCAGCTGAGAAAAACAGATTTAATCAAATGCTGTCACTTACAGCTTTAAAATAGCTACACCAGAACACACCAGCAGATTCCTCAAATGGTTTCAGATCCATCATTTTTATGCAGCCTTTCCAAAGCTTCCTTATAAATTTCTCCTTAAACACATCAAATACGTTAGCTTCAGATAAAACTTCCTCCTCAAGTAACTACTGCTATAAGGAAGTAACAAAGGTCAATCACGAGTAAATCTGATTCTTCTAATAAAAAAGAGAAAAATCTCAGCTCGTGTTATCTAGAACTCACAGACAGGTTAGTTATAGAATTAATCTCCACCGTCAAGTCCTTCTCCAAGAAACCAGACCACAGCAGCTGATGCTAATACATGGATCTACAAGGTGCAGTCTAGCCAGGGACTGTTCCTGCTTTTCCGCTATAACCTCCAAACAAATCTGCTATGGCATTCTACGAAATCCACAGACGGGTTTTGTTAGTACTTTATAGAAGTAGTCAATACATGCAATACCCCGCAAAATATAACCAAATCTTCACCGTCAGACGGGAAAATTATTACCGCAAGAATTTGTGGAAAGGAGTAATAGACTAACAAGTGCCCAGTGTGGTTCAAAGCAACCTGAGTAATTATCATTCTTCTTCAGAAAGGAACCTCTGAGGAAAACACTGGTTTAGCCTTACCCAAGATTTCACCACGTTGTTTATGCACGTTATCAGTTGGGAAAAACGCTCGCTTTCTTGAACCACAGTTTGATTTACAGATATCTCCTTCAGGTTATCCAGGGTAAGTGAAAGCCAAGAACTATGCAGGCAGGTCAACCATCTATTCAGCGTTACCATGGTTTTTAACAATCAGCAATCTCAGATACGAAAATCTTTCTGTTGCATGGGATGACAGTTCATAGGTTAATTTTTCCCTGAGATTGGAAGGATCTGTCACTTGTGCTTTCATTCCCTGGAATTGCCCATTACAGATGATGATTTTATTCAGAAGTTTCTACCTTCCAGTTAAGTTGTTGTTTGTTTGTTTGTTTGTTTTAAAAAGCAGCACTTCTCTCCATGCTATCTTAAACAATTCTTCCTCAAACGCTATAATAGCAAGAATTGTAAACTCACCAACAGGTATTTAGGGCCTTAAAATCCTTCTCTACACTTCTTGCCACAGAACAAAAACCATACAGTAATTCCCATTTATTTGAAATCAAATCAAGTAATTATCAATTAAAACAGTCAGAGTTCCCAGATAAGCCATGACAGGAGACTGCTTTTGGAAGCTGTGTTGTTTAACCTTGCGTAAAGCAGACTATACTATCAATTCAGGACGAGTGTATGAGAAAGGCAGAATAGAAGATAGGAAAAATAAGGACAGAAAACAGGGTTAACATTTTTTCCTCTACAAATTTCTCTTCCCTTCTCCATACCATCTCATTATAGCTAAGGCAATATGCCCATAGGGCAAATTGTCTCTAATAAAGATGAAAAGCAAGTTTCCAACTAGCAACTCTGTAACCTTCCCTGAAGCAGCAGTCATACCTAGTTAGTTCATTGAGTCCGGTTTTCAATACGTGATGCTACTTTTGGAGAATGGAACGGCTCAGCTCTGTTCTGAAATAACAGAAACATCCTGGACAATAAACTTCCATTGTCCGTCTGATTGACCAACGTCCTAGGAGACAAAATTGCAGAGCTAGCACGCAGAAGAAACCAAACCAAAGACAGGAAATAAACTGCCTCTGTGTTTTTAAAATGTTCCTCGTTTTTTTCAAATTCATGACATATAAATCATGCTCCAGGTAAGGGAGCAGCTTTTTGTATCAGCACAGCTTAGACCAGTGGTTACAGGGATCCACAGACTTCGCATTAGCCCAGAAATCCTGGAATCAGATATCCTTTCATTCACACTGATATCAAAGTCTCTGTTACAGGCTTAAAGTCTTGCAACCTGGATACTGTCCCCCCATGCTATAAATCTTTTGCTATCCAGAGGAATGCTCACAAAGGGCTATCTCTACCCTTTCCAGTATTTCCCGTGTCATATTCATTTCAGTAGTGCAGATGGGAGGTGTTAAGAAGAAAAAACAAAGCCTCCCAGCCAGTGAAAAGTGAGCAAACACCCCAACAAACCATGAATCTTGCTGCAGTTGCGACAAGATTAATTTAAAGAAGCTGTAAAGTTAACTAAGCTATGAACATGGGTAAGAAATTGATAAGCCTACGAGGTCTGTGCAACGAAAGGCAACAAGATTTTAGTTTATGGCTGATAGATCTTCCAAGAACCAACTGCAGTTCATACTCTACTACAAGGCTCATGTCCATAGTTCTCCCTTCTCACACCAGGAAAATAGCCAGCCAAAGCCACTAGGCAAAATAAAGCCACGATACATCAGTGCATCACTTGATGTTCCAAAAAGACTGAACAAGAACAGGAATTACGTCAGATGCTTGAACACATTGTCAAAGAGAGAGAAAGAACATCCTGTGGATGGATTTAGTGCCTTGAATTCCTCTCCCAAGGGAAGCAGAATACAGTCAGAAAGTACTAGAGAAAACCAGCAACGACATTAGACCCTCTATTCCATGTTTCTCTCTGAAAATACACATATTCTTTGTATTTTCAGCCTCCACCAGACAGAGGACAAAAAAAAAAAAAAAAGATGACTCTGGTCATGCCTCTCCAGGGCAAGGGCTGCTGCCAGACACACGGATCGATCCAGCAGCTCCGGAATTTAAAAGCCCAAAGCGTAACTGCGAGAACTACCTTCATAGCAACCATTAAACTGGCTTAGAAGCAAAAGGAGTGTGTTCCCATTTTTAACTGGTTATACATAAAGCCCTGCTGAGAGAATCCGGAAAAATACATTAATATCTACAGCAGAGCTGTAATCCCCATCTATAAATGAACTAAACAGCAATAAAAAGTGTACATAAAGGGATGGGGACACCAACACTGCCAGATATCCCATGAGAAATGAAGTATCATGGGAAGAAAAACAATGATACATTATACACTCTACCTTCCTCAGGCAGGTGAATGTTATTGTTCTGTGGACTATGGGCTAATATATAACTTAATTTGCTGCAATTTTATTAAGTCACACAGGAATTATCATACAGTAAACTGTACAAATCCCTCATTTATCTTCAACTGTTTTGGCAGAGCCGCTCTAAAGCCCTTCCACTTCAAGCCTGACTCCAAGCAATTTATGGGACTTCATCACCTTTCTCATGTACCTTGGTAAGATTTTTGCAGATGGGAGATGTCCTCCTGTTGTACTGCCTGGCCCAGTATCCATGTATCCCATGGCATCTCCATGGTATACATTCATCTAAGCCCTCTTCCCACTGACTGTCCCATGGAGTGAGCTCCTGCTCCTGGTGACTTTCATCCATTATTTTGTAGTAACTTGGACTATACGCTCTGATGCAAACAGCCAGGCTGCTGCACAGAAGGTGACTTACCAGCCTCACCTTCAATATCTCAGGAGTTCAGGAGTGTATTTTTGCAGTTAAAAAGGAAATAGCATAATGATGGGAACAGGCCAAAATTATGGGGGACAATGTATCACAGAACGGTTTGGGTTGGAAGGGACCTTCAAGACCACCTAGTTCCAACCCCCTGCCTTGGGCAGGGACACCTCCCACTAGAGAAGATTGCTCAAAGCCTCATCCAGCCTGGCCTTGATGTTAGAATGAAAGGATGGAGAACTGCTAATTTGATATGAGAAAGGCCTCCAATCCTTAATAGCCAGTGAACTTTTCTTCCTGCTCTCCTCAAACAAAACCAATCCTTCAAGGCTCGTAGGTTTTAACTTTGGAAGAGAAAAGCAGTACTTGCTACTAGCATTAGGGCAATTATACTCCCTTCTTTAATATGAACATGCATTACAGATAAAAATAAAAATTAATGCTACTGACTATAATAATTTTTTTTACACAGCCCTACCATAAACCTAAGAACGCAAAGAGACTCTTTGAGCAGGCATAATTAATTAGACATAATATATCATTTTACTACAGAAGTATAAAAATATATATATATGCTCTAATTAAAATATTAAAACCCTCACACCAAGCTAACCACTAAATATACTATGAAACCAGGAAAACAGCGTTTACTTCTGGCAAGTTCTCCAAAATTTCTAATGGGGTGATAACTTAATACAATTAAATTACTCATGTTTTAGTAAAGGCTCTTACCTCAGCATATCACCATTCTGAAGCTGCTGAATGCCGAATTTGCTGAAATTAATAACCAAGTCTGTTGGCACTTAGCAAGGCCTCGGGCTACGCGCAGTCACCGAGAGGGGAAAGGTAAAACAACTCTCATCTCATTAGCAAGCAGAAAATGCATCAAACTCAATTCATGATCACAAAATAAACTTCTCTCTTCAAAAACTGGCATGGGGAAAACTAATTTGAAAGCATGGATCAAGGAAAGGAAATGACGCGTAGAAAAAAAAAACCATGCAAGAGTGCATTGCCTCTGACCTTCTGTAATTTCACTTCTGCTTTTAACTTCTTATGGAAGGTTTGCACTTCAAGACTTGATTCTTTGAGTGCTGCAGATTCAAACTATAATTCACTGACTCTGAGCTATAGGGGTTTTTTTTCTGTACTTCATATAATTGGAAAGACTGTGATTATAACCACGGCACCCAAAAAAAGCGTCACTTTTTCAGATTAAGCAGCTCGTAGCATTTCAAAATCCAAATGAGAGCGCGCTTTCTTGGATAATCGATGGATGCCCTGTGGAACATTTTGTACGGATTACATATCATCTGAGAAATCCAAGCCCTGAAGAGAAAAGCAGCAAGGTGCTGTAACGTCCTGCTGTCAGACAGGTGCCAGAAACATCTGCCTGTTCTTCTTGGAGCCCAGCAATGCTCCTTCACCTTCTTCTCTCCTACATTAAGAGCTCACTTAGCACACTAAAAGGCTCCTGTTCTTGTGGTTCACGTTATGCAGGTCATACCCAATGTCCCCTCCTCCTCCTCAGTAGGTACTCAGCTGCTCCAATCACCTCAAGGAATGGAGACACTGCAAAGTGCTGGCAAAAGGAATTATCATCCTCCATCCCTACATTGCAATAAAAATACGTTGAAGAACTAGATAAAACATGACCCTCCGTCTAAATGATCTTGTCCCACTGCTTTTCACCCAACAGCATTAAACCTACCCCACCATAAGTCAGGCTCCCACTTTGGACAACGCTCTGAAGGATCTTTTCAGCCCATGAGAAGCCCAGGAAGCCTAGGGGTCAGGCCCCCCAGCCTGGGAACCACAGGGAAGCGACCGCAGCTCAATTCCATGCTTGGACATCTCATGCAGAGCAGGTCCCAGGATCTTCTAAATAAGAGGGAAAGATTTACTTAGTGTGGGCAAAACACCTCCTAGGATCAAACCTCTCCAGTCTTTAAGAATTATGATACCCTGCTCAAATATGAAATTATTTTTCATAACTGCTGTTTATGTAATTACACATTTTTATTGCTTTATGTTCTTGTTCCTAAACCTTAATGGTTCACATTTTCATGGGTTTTATCTGTTTTTGAAAGACCAGATTTTCAGTTTTGTAGACAATTAAAAATGTTATGCTTTACTTCTTGTATAATTGTAGTGTGTATCTTTGAAATGCTGTTCAAAAGAATGAATCCAAATCTTAATTTAAATACATGTCAATGAGAGAAGAAGAAGCAGTCTGTTAAGAGAAACTAACTCACTGTTACAGAAAACAGTGAGGGAATTTACTGGAAGCGGGTCTAGTATTTAAAAAAAATATTTCAGCAAGACAAAAAGAATTCTAAAATGGTTTAAAGTAATCCTATGGCAAGCTGAAGCAAAACTCCCTTACTGCAGAAATGCTAGCTCCCAGTAAATCAGTTTGCTGGGAACAACCATACGAGTGCTAGGAAAAGCAGACGTAAAAATTGAGATATATATTAGGAATTAAGGATTTTTGACTTGAAAGAAACACCAAAATTGCAGGAAAAGCCCAGCAGCTGGCAACACCGCTGAGTTTGTGGCTACTGCCAGGGACAGCAGCGTGGGCAGCACCCACAGGCACCGCTGCCTGGATGCAGGAAGCAAAAACAAGTCTTCGCTGATGGGAAACTTAATCTTGACTGAATGAACAAGTCTGGAGAGGAAGTTTCAGCCTTTGCCTAGAGAACAACAGAAAAAAAGCACAAAACGCACCCTGCACTATAACATAACGGTGAGATTTGGAAGAAAAACCTGCTGCAACCTTTATTATGATTGGTGTAAAATTCTCTCACTTCCCGTCTAAAGGTAGAGTTTATGAAAAATTCAGGGCGCAGACTCAAGGAGGAGTGGTCGCACCTTAGGGGCACGTAGCCTTCGGGATGGAGGAGTGTTTTGGTATTATAATGATATTATAATGAGCAAAGTTCACACAAAGGACAGCATTTCATCAAAATTTGACAAAATGTTGGCTCAGACTGGCAAGTAGCCTTCAGAGTACCATCTCGCTCCCCATAACTGCACAGGGCAAGGCCACGGAAGATTACAATCTGTTCCATCCCCCGTGTAGCTTCGCAAGCCATATTGTACAGGGCATTGCAGATGTTGAATTCTTATGCCAGCTGCAGCTGCTTTCTACCTCAGAAGCCTCTTGATTTTACACTTTTCCTTAATGTGTGAACAATGCTGTATTTTTATATTTTTGGCCAATTTAGTAATTATTCCACAGACACACACTAGCTACTTTTTAAACAATCCAAAGGCATATTTTAAAGGAGAGATGTGCAAGTTAGATGTTCTTGCACATGAAGTTCATTGCCAGTAATGTAGCCGGCTCCCCTCTGCCAGTAAGGCACCAAGTGATGTGTATTATTCCTCAAAATGGCCTGGATAGTAACCGAGTCTCTCTTGAAGTAACAGCAGGAACAAATGTCCCATTCTGCTGCTAAGACCGAACATCCCAGCAATCACCTGTCTCTGACAGTCCAGCAGCACAGATACAGTCTTCCTACAAGGAAAGGATCCCAGCCTGCTTATGTACCAAAAACTAGGATCCAATCCTACTGCTATTTTGGGATGCCTACAATGCAGGTAAACGTTAGAAGTAAGTCTGAATTTGCTGCTGTTGCCTCTAAGCCAGACACAGCGTAACAACAGCCTTCAAGTCCAGCCTGCCTCATCTTCTTCTTTTGCAGGTTCTTCTGTGAGAAGCGTAAATGTTTACTTGTGCAAGCAGTAAACACACCCCTGCAAGATAATACGGATGTACGCTCAGAGAGGATCAGAAACGATGTCTCAAGATTACAGCATTGTAAATCCAGTTTCATAAAGTTTAGAACTGGGAACTGTGTTTGATCGTACACATAACTTTTTGCTGTTCTTTCAAACAATGGCATTTTCCCTCGGCAACAAGGAAGTCGTATGAGATGATGGTGTTTAGACTTCAATCATCTTCTTTTGTATTTACTAGAAAAGCTCAAGCTAATCATTTATGCAAGTCTGACACACCCAAACAAAATACTGGGGTTTTTTTTCTGAAATGAAACACGGCACGCTCACTGAGTGACTGCGTGAGCGAAACAAAATAGCCTTTATCAGAATCGGAGCCTCTAAGGAAATCATGGAAGGAAAGAAAAATCCCAAGGACTTGCCCGAGCCTAACAAAAACCTAGAGCAACGTTTACCCATTACACAAACCCGCTCAATCTCAGGGCTGGGCTCTGTCTAAAGCTGTGCAGTTTTGCTGGTGCTTCCATCGCTCGAGGTCTCTCTGGATGATGCATTTGTTTTGCTGCTGCTGTTTGTGAGATTGACTCCACACTGAGGTTCTGCCGAATGAAGGGGCATGATTTATTTCTGCAGAGACATAAATATACCTACTGAAAATTAATAGAGTTTCTGAGAAGCAAAAAGTATTCTCCCAAACGCATCTCAGCCTAACAGGCGCATGGTAGGTCAATTTATGCTAACTAAAGATCTTTATCATGTCGCACGCAAAGTATTAACACTGACTTTAGAGTACCAAACTGGAAACGCTGTATTTGAAATTAACTCAAGTTTCATGGACGCTTCTCCCAGACCTAAGTACTGAAGACACTGGAAAGTAAATACATCACCAACCGTCTGGTAACAGGCTTCTTCACAGTGACATTTAGTATACACTCTGAGAGATCAGAACTCTCCTAAAAACCTCTGTTGTCAGGGAGTCTGCAAATACCACCAGGCAGGGGCTGGCTGCGGAGATCACTGCCCATCACTGCAACTAACACCATCCTGAAATTCCCTGAATTCACTTCTCATCTCTGGTCTTCGACCGTGAACTCTTCTGCGTTTCTCAGATCTGTGTTTGTACACTACTGACCCTAACCTGTCACTGCTAATGGATAATAAACCCCAGAAAATACCAGGTAACTACTTCTGCTCTGTGCTCTGGTAAATTATCCCTACTCAAAACCGGCGAGGTCAAAGCAGGCTAGCAAGCAACTGATTATTCTCTACCTAGCTTACTTAAAACTTTTTTTTCCTCTAGAACTGAATTACTATAATACGAGGAATCGCAAAGGTTACCTAGTGTAAAATTCGCAAGCTGGACTGAGCTGAGTGCCTATCCAGTGATTTAAACCAGCTGAAGATGTAGCTAGTCCTTTGCAGATTCAAAGCACTTTGAAATCTGACCAATTACAAGCAGAGGCACTTGCATTTTCCCAAATATACTCTCCAGACACGGTGAAGATTCCCGTTTTTCTCAACTGGAAAGATCTCATTGACCTTGCTAACCGCCAGAATTTCCTGGAGAACTCAACCATCCTACGTAGAGCATCGCTTTCAGTCTAAAGAAACAAATGAGCATTTCAAAATTCTTTTCCACTCCCAGCTGCAGTCTCCGCAACAACCACGCAAATATAGCTGTATCAAAATTGTCTAAGGTAGCCATTTGGTAATCTTCTTAATTCACTGTAACAGCAAAGATTTACAGGTCATTTCTTTGCATGTAATTTCAAGTGACTCTCTCTTCATTTTTTTTTTCTGTTTTAAAAAATAGAAAACTGAATGAAAATGGAATTCATAAATACATGAGGTAGCATATACCTGGCACAAATAAAAAGGATTAGTTTGAAGAGAATATGGGTTTAGTTCTTAAATTTGTGAACCATAACATAACAAATGCATCCCATTTAACTTTTAAGGTCACCTGAATAACATGCTGTCTTTTAAAAAGTAATTATTACCCCCTGCCACTGGGATGTCAGAAGTCTGAAGGAGGAAATCTACGCTGCTTTGGAAGAGTCCAAGCCTGAAAGCAGAGACTACACTGATCGGCTTCATCCTTCAGCACTGCACCCCGTCACAGCTACAACCAAAATCCCATCTCCTTGTTCTGGTTATGTTTGGTACTAAAAGCACTGAAGAGTAGAGCCTTGGGACACAGCTGAACTTTTATCTATACAATATATTTAATAACTGCTGTAGCAGGCATTTAAGAAAACTGAGGTCTATCTTCCATCACGTAACCTTAGATCTAACAACACAACCTCATGCACTACTGGGACATGTCTACTTGTCAAAACGCTGTTTCAGGAGTCACAGTCAAATCAAGAGGCAGGAAAATACATATAGCTTTGGGGAAGACTTTTTTTTCCCCCTCATACCATGGTTTAACCCTTTTACCACGCTTCGTGGAACGCTATAGAAGGAACAGGCAATCTCTTTTACAGTTCTGCCCAAAAATGTACTATTTGCTTCATCTTCTCTATCCCTGTAAAATTAATCGAATGCTAATGGTAAAAGCTTTTTTCCTCCCCAGTAAATGAAGGAATTAAACAATCTCAAAATCGCCCATGGTTTTCTAGACGAATACAAATAAATGAAACAATAACAGACCATGGACTATGGAAACTTTTGCAGAGCATTGCTGGAATTTTAATTACTCAAGCAGATCTAGTAAATCACTCTCAATAATCCATTTTCAAGCACTTCAGTAAACTCTCAGGCCAATTAGCATTTATACATTTTCTGCAAGCAAATCTCCACAGTGAAAAATGATTCACCACGAACTGGCACTTACCAACTGAAGAAAAACCACCCAGTTGCTAAACCAGGTTACTTGCCAAGAGAATCAGATGAGGAACTCCCAGGTACCCTCCGGCTGAGTTCCCGTACATCCAGCATGACTGTCTTGACTTGTCACGACTAAACATGAGCATCCTCCCCCTAATTCTCTTTCCGTGTCCAAAAGCCATCTTATTTGCTGTTCCTAGAGTGGAAACCCGGCAGAGGTCTATCTGTGTTTTACTTTTTTTCTACCAACAGAGGTCTCTGGATCACAAACTGCCTTTTCCTCCCTGCTGACTATGTATCTTCTTGATTCACCCAATCTAGTATTTTCTTTCTTAAACAACCTTTGAGAGTTCAGTTCCAAGACTCTGTATTAAGACAACAGATGATCATCTTCTATAAATGCATACACAAGAATAAGGAATACATACGTAAGAAGCGTTGCATGCAGCTTTCCACTGCATTTGTCAGGCACAAATATTTATCCCAGCAGTGCAGCTCCACTTCCTCTAGGAATTTTCATTTTCTCCGATCCTTGGACAATGGAATACTTCTGTACTACTACATTTTGTGGAAAGCTTCCTGTTTATATGTATGCGTATGTGCTTGATTAGAAATATTTCCTTTTCAAATAGTCGCCTGAGAAGATGCATTAGTGTTTTCATCACTTGTTTGTATTCATACCGCATCACAATCTGTCATTTATATGGTACACATATTTGTTAGCAATTTGATATAAATTTTATAATTACAAGATTTGGGATAACAGTTACTGGCTACTCTTGAAAAGTTTCTCTGTGAGAGAACAGCTGCAGAAAGCAATTTTGCTATTACAGCTCTGCATGCACAGACCAAATAAAACGATAAAAGATGTGAAAGCATTAACTGTAACTCATAAAATGTAATGAGGTATTAAAAATGCAAATATTGGAGCAGCTTACATCTTTACCTTCTACAGAATTCAGTATCAGGAATACCAAAACGGTCAAACCTCATGGAAACTTTTCTTAAAAACGAAATTCACACATTTCTGATAAAACACATGCCATAAATTAGAGTGCAAGTGTCAGCGAGCACAGGTTGCATTCCTACATTTCTAAACCAACTCATGTTATCTTTTGCTTTTTGTTTCCAAAACTTCCCAACTACTAAACTAAAATCTGGTTCAGATCTGGAAAATGGCTGCTTATGGCATTCTCCCCAACAACATGACATTAAAGTTTGGTTCAGTCACTATTCTTTTTAAGTAGGGTAGGAATCGGTATACGTTCCACATCGAGTGAGAGTGTGCACACACACCAGTTTTGTCGTCTTCCCTCTCTTCTGCTGGGTCTGTATTTTGGCTGTGTCTCCGTAGGATTGATTCATCGTTCATTGATTCACCTCCAGCAACCAGGAGGTTGCTGTTAACTGCTTAGAGATTCTTTTTCTCTTTAAAAACTAATATAAAACATTTACTGGAGAAGACATACTTAAGGCCATTTAAACCAATTTTGGTTGCCGTAAGGAAAAAGCCGCTGGTGTAACAGCTGAATGGTCGCACTGTTTCCACACCCAACTCAAAAGGTGCAAAAGGAGCGGTGACCTCCCTTGAGCTGTGTGCTGCTGATCACACGCACAAACCCAGTGTCTGCCGCCTTCCCTCTCCTTTCTCCTCCCTCCAACCTCAGTGTTTCCTCTTCTGCACTTTGCATCTCAGGATCAAAGAAGCTGACAAGTCCACTTGAAAAGATGTGCTATTGAAAGCTGCTTGCCTGCCGTGTGCTCTGTACCTACAGAGAAGTTTGTTCTGTTTTCTTCCCTTGTGTATTGTGTCCTACAGTGTCAGTATCATCATCTTTGCGTAGAATAAAAAAACAGGCATTTTCTGGGAAGATTTGCAAATTGCCCTTCCTCCACCTCACACCTAACTCGGTTTACACTGTAAAATACCTTGTCAGGTTAGCAGAGTATTTCAGCAGATATTTAACAGTGTTGAGGGCACACACTCCGTGTCCTCCCTACCCCACCATGTGCTTAATTAGCTCATTCCCAGTTTTGTCTTCAGCAGGATTCCAGCGTGTGCTTGCAGTTAAGCACAAGTATGAGTGTCTTGCTGAACTCAACCCCACCGGAAGCAGGGAGAGCCCCCATAAAGCCAGGAGATAAGATCTGCCGCAGAAAAGGGCAGCAAGGCATTTCAAACAAACAAAAATTCAGAAACAAACCCACCGGAGTGAAATCACAATCTGAATTGCCTTTTTCTTTAACAAAAAAGATTTTGTTAAAGCCTCTTTTACATTTATTAGTGGCAGTAACAGCAATGGTTTCTGCTGCCACGACATCCAAAGGGGTGGTGCTTTCGAACACTGCCTGTTTCCAACACAGCCCATGAGCGGAATAGCAAGGGCCTGACCTGCAAGAGGCTGAGCGCCCATAGCTCCAGACAAGGTAACTGGGAGCTCAACATGACCATGACTTTGCCCTAAAATCCTGGGCACCTCAGTGCGGAGCCAAACAAAAATTAGGAACCCTCAATTACTGATCACTTTGTAAGTATATTCTCAGCGTGTTACTGCCCACGGATGGATTCAGACACCTACCACTAGGTACTACCAGTTATAAAAACCTCATTTCTAACCTCGGCGTTAAAATGTGTGGTAGGGAAAAGGGACACTTCAAATGAATGCACTTTTTTCATTAACTACTGCAATTAGGCAGCAGTCAGCAGACTGCAGAGCATTCCTTTGATGCAGCACTGGCTCCCATACAGGAATGTATTACGTGCAAACCATGTTTTACCTGATAATAAGTAATACTTTGGACAGCACTAAAACAGTTAAACGCGTGTAGCTGGCTCTCCCTCCAGCGCTCTCACTTATTGTGGCTCGGGGCTTATCTTTTTAGCCAGACAGATCATTAATTTTCCTAGGTGTTTATTATCCCCATGAAATGTCCTATTCCTCTGATATCAAGTGTTTTATATCTGTGGCTTCGCCTGTGTGAAATCAGTGAGATGACCAAAGACCTTGATATTATCCTGATGTTATTACTCAATATGACATCTCTATGCCTTGGTCCCCTGAGCATAGTAAAAGTAGTTTTATAGTCAATTTTGTTGCCAAATAAATCAAGCCATAATCCCCTTGCCCCTCCAAAATCCATGATTTTTTTTTCCTGGGTAGTCTGGGCACCAAAAGACATACTATATGACTACCTACTAAACTTCAGACTTCCAAAGTAGATGATGAATTGCTACAGTTTATTAGACAACTCAACTTACTATATATGCCACATCACATAAAATCTTGAGATCTTATTCTTAGACTGTCTGCAATTTGTGAGAGCACGCTCTTTTCCTAAAGACCATGCTTTTAATGTTAAAAGCTAAGCATGACAGTTTTATCCGTTAACTAACGTGTAAATTTTGAGACAAGTGGCAGGTGGCCATATGTCATATTAAATTGGTAGTAAATCTGTCTCTTTTCCTGGCACACTCTGTAAGCTTTGTTAAATACGGATACCTTCAGAAGAGCAAGTCTAACAGCGCAGCAATGTATACTTCATCTATACAGTACAGATTACTTTTTTTTTTCTTTTTAATACATACTCTTAAGTACTTCTTCACATGTAGTGGGGTGTCCGTCTCAGAGCTGCCACTTCAAACAGCTTAGCTCAGTTACAGCTTAATTTCACGCTCTTCCTCCATGTTTCTCCCAGCATAACTGGGACCCACCTTTGTCAGCATCTAACTTTTGTCTTCCATCAATTGCAACAACGTCAAGGACAATTATGGCTTCCATGCCATCCAGCACACTCACGCTTTGTTTCCTTCTCTCTCTTCTATTTGCATCAGCTATAAAATCCCTTTTCTGTTCAAAGAGAAGTAAATGAAAGTATCTGGATAATTCTGGCACTCAATTTGGAACAAAACTTTGCTCAACATTATTCTTCATCTCTTTTGTAATCCTTTTAAATTGAAAAACACTGCAAGGAGGCTTTCAACCTGCATCGACCATGAGGACTGAGAACTCCATTTATGACAATGACTCCCCCATTTGCTGGTTTCCGCTCCCGGAGGACAGCACTTGCTGTGCATTTAGGAAGGATGCTATTTAAACATAGTACGATAACAACTCCAGCTCTACAGCCAGACACACACTTAATGCTTAGGATATGTGAGGAATAACAATATTTTTGATCCTCATGGAGCCTACATACCTATTCCATCTCCTCTAGGAACTGGCCTGTGTCCATCTCTTTAGCTTTATGACAGCTTCACATTGCATGGTCTGACCTTTCCTGCACTGTGGATTATGCAAAGTCTGATCTTTCGCCTTCTTCCTGTCCCCAAGACAGGTTTCTGCACTGATTTCAAAGAAAAATACCATTTTCCTCTTGGATGACCATGAAGTAAAAATACTATAATTTGTATGAACTATGTGGGTCCTGAGGAAACTGACTGATAGCAAAGAGAAAGGACAAGCAGTAAATAGGAAGGACAAAGGAAGCAACTGGGGAGGTTTGAGCGTGCTGGAAATGGTCTGATTTGAGAGGAACTTGGTTTGAAGGCACAGAGAAGTGCCACTAAACAGCCCAGAGGATTTGGCTTTGAAGCCTGAGGTTCTCCATGCGCTGCTTCTGGTGAGACATATCCACAGAAGCGAAGGAAAACAGGTAGCAAGCATCCAATTTGCACACGAGTGGTCACCCAAAAATGCTTACAGCTTAATAAGATGATGAGGAGGATGTAGAATGGGAAACTGGAGTTGCATGTGCCAGACAACTGCGCCCTGCTGCAAGGAACAGTGCTCTAACAAAAGGAAGCAGCTAGACTTGGACGTGACTTTTCGCTCAGCTGCAGTCGCATCTCTCCTGAAAACCATCGTTGTAAACGCAACGGCTTAAATAGTCATTTCATACCTCAAACAGCTTTTCTATTTCTGTGAAAATACTTGAAAAACCGAATGGCGAGTAACTTAGCTGAATCAAACGTAGCGTTGTGCTTGTTCCCAAATGCAACTTTTGAAAACAAGGAAACTAAAATGAAAGAAATATGCAAATTGAGCCTTATCTCGGCACCCATATGCATACAATGCATACACTCATTTGCCTTAGTATTATCTACGAATGTCCTCCAGTAAAACTCTAAGCTGGTGCCACACAATTAAACCCACATCTGTTAAATTTTATACTCTTGGTCCTTGATAACATCATCCTTTTAACACTCTGCTTTTATTTAACCATTTTTAAGCCCATAAACAAACCCATCTGCCACTTAATTACCATCAGTCAGAAGATCCACGCTCACTAAAAATGCCCCATGTGCCCTGTGAGGAGCTCGAGACAGACACACAGACTTTCTCCAACCACGTCTTTCCACCACCCAGACAGGAGTCAGGCAGAACAGCAGTTATTTTCTCCTTCTCTTTGAACCCTCTGGTATCCTCCAAGCACAGAAGTTAAAGCTCTGTAAGGATCCCATAGCTAATCTCAGGGTAATTCAATCCAACTAATACCATGACGGCAGCTGGAGGACCCGAAGATAAGTTCACGCTGTCCAGTCAACAGCATGCAAACCACAATTTTAATCTTCCACTGAGAACATACGACAAGGCAAGGGCATAAATTAAAAAGAACTGCAACACGGAAAAACACGGCACTGTGTAATAAACTGAGAATGAAGCAACTACTAAACTTGTTCACAAATCTGGTATGAACTGACAGAACTGACCTCGGCGTATCATCTAAAAATCAACCATCTCTGAAGATACATTAGAGAACAGCGAGTCTAACTGATTGCTTTTAATTCTTGCATCTTGTAGCAGAGATTAAAAAGGATGAAATTACGATTAAAAATTATTAATGTCATAATATCAATGACATAATGATTAATGTTATAGCTACTTAAGTGCGTAACGGAACAGCTTTCTTTAGAGAACTTGCTTTCTGTGAAGCGTAGTTTTGTGAAAGCAATCTAAATATTGTTGTCCTTGATTTATTACATAGCTTTGCATGAATACTAGCACACAGGAGCCTTCCAAAAGGATTCTGAAGCTTCTGAATCAACTGCTATGAAACAAATGCTTTCATGTAGCTTAGGCTTATCCTAATGAGCCAGTTCAAATGTCCTCAATATAATAAATTTCTTATCAGTTGGGTTCCTCTCTTCTATAACAGCTAATCGTGATACTGGAAATGGCCTGTTTACTTGCCTTTTCTTGCAAAATAAAGTATCAAAAGCATCTTAGCCTCATTTTCTATGCTCTATGGAAACACTCCAGAAAAGGAAGGAAAGAACAGGACTCTGCCTAGGCATTGTCCGACAACATCCTGTAAGGGAACAGTCCCAGAGGGCACACGAAGTGAGGACATGAGCGCAGCACAGAGAAACTCTTCTACTGAACCAGCTCTGAAAATGCCAAGCACATGAGTNCGAAATAGATAAATATTTTTTAAATAACTAAATAAATTTCACAACTTTTATAAACTTCAGGCATATGAGATTAATCGAACAGTCACAGAATGATAGGGTTGGAAGGCACCCAGTCCCACCCCCTGCCAGAGCAGGGTCCCCCAGAGCAGGGGGCACAGGAACGCCTCCAGGTGGGTTTGGGATGTCTCCAGAGATGGAGACTCCCCCACCTCCCTGGGCAGCCTGGGCCAGGGCTCTGCCACCCTCAAGGGAAAGAAGTTCCTCCTCAGGTTTAGGGGGAACTTCCTGTGCTCAAGTAGTCTACAATCTACAATCCAGCAAAGCAGGCACAGCCCACTGCCAACATATGGGTTGCCAAATTCAATTATACAAAACCCCTCTTATCTTTAATAACCCTGAGAGCAGGTATTATTTAACCAAAAGCAGAGTGTCCCTGGGGGAGGCAGTCCATTTGTCCGACCTGTAAACGCAACTCTCACTCATCCATTTTAGTTTTAATTGCAGACAGCCTACACGAAGAAGACAAGGTAACTCCCACGACGGAGGAAAACACACTGAGTAGGTTTTTTTATAACTACTGCCTTCAAGGGACACTCACTCCATGAAGTAATTTTCACCTCTCCCAAAAAGTACGTGATTAATGGGGAGGCAGTCATAAAAAAGGAAAGATGGAAACGGAGTTGGCTAAGCTGATCTCTATCATAAACAAAAGGCATACAACATAACTTTATGAAGCACCGTGACTAAATACTTCCTTCCTCCAGGTAAGAGACTGCCATTGCTCATGTAAATAATGAAGAAATGAAAGCCATAATATAATACAGACTAAATATTTTCCCTCAAGAGAAAATCAGCTTTGTATTAGAGTGCCTCAATTTCTATAAATCGCCCAATGACTTCACAATCTAAGGAAGTACATATTATAGTCTAGTCTTTCCATAGGCTATTTCAAATTTTATAATGTGGAACTTAGCTAAAATTCCAGGCTAATACACTCTATAACTGACCTTTGAGTAATTTTACGCCTTACTGAATATACATTTTTCATACATCACGTGAAAAATTATCCAGAAGCCTAGTGTCATAACAGAAGAATTCTAAAAGTTCAAGTAAATCTAAAGCAACATTATGTCACGCGCAGTGACTTGACAAAATTATTTCTCATGAGAAACCTACCAGGGAGGAAAAGAGCGTAACCCTTGAATCCCAGACATGAGTAAAGGTTAGAACTGTATAATGAGACAACTTACACATACCTGCTTCTGTCAGAATCCCCGCAGCAGCTAAAACAAGTGATCCCTGCAGGGAGCGGGCCAGAGACCACACCAAAGGGCAAATAAAGACACGGAAAGGAAAACCACAGCAATGGTAACATAAAGGCATGAATGAGAACAACTGTGCAAGGGAAAACTTCCCTTTAAATCTTCTCTGAGCTGTTAACCCATGAAAGACAAGGGAAAATCCTTCTCTAATTTAACTGTACTGCGCTTAAACAGTAGAAGCAGGAAAAAAATCTCCATTACAAATTTAGTGTCAAGTAGCAAGGATAAATGGGGAGTGAACAGTGCTCACTGCGTATTTTTCTCACTCGTTTTCCCAAATAACTGGCCCATTTGACTTCTCCCAGCAGGAGAATGTGTGTCAGTAACGTATATTTTAGCCTACTGAAAACTACAACGACCAAAAGAACATTGCAAATACCTTAAAAGCCCAGCAAAGGCCAAGCGCAAGTATTCAGAGGTTTGTAGACTGAGTCACATAACAAAAAGTTAGGAGCTGGCTCCCAGCAAGGCAAAAAGGGAGATCAAGTGAAAATCATATTGATGTGAACCAAATCCTGGAGGAGAAGGGTCACGTTAATGTGAGTGCTTTTCGAAAAAGCAACTGACTGAAAAACAAGAGGTCGAGTGTTGAGGTTTTGAAATGAACCAACCTACAAGCAACTGTGTATTTTCCTCAGGATGGATGGCTAAAAAAAGGACCCCAGTGAGAGAAGGAAGCCATGCCCAGCACTGCTGCGGAGCGCTGCGCACCTCTGCAGAGAGCACAACCCGGAGGGACAGGCTGCAACTCAGCGTTTTCTGGTTTGGAGGACAATAAAAGACAAGGCTGCTCCATCTTCTCTGCCCTAAGCTCCATCTCGCACCTCTGTACACGAAGAATGACCTTTTGAAAGGAAGATATACTGGCCCATGGCCAGTACTGAGGGGGAAAATGTGGCGCTGAGAAAGACATACAGCCTATAGCAGCACACGGCTATGGCACACAGCGAGGCCGTAACAGAGCTCTTTTAGTGCAGCCTAAAGAAACGGTTCAGTATGTACAGAAAACACTATAGTGTGCCACTTTTATATTCTCTACGATAGCTGTAGAAATGGAAAAAATAATCTATGATTCCTTTTTCTTATAAGAGAATATATATGAATTTTCTGAACTGTATCGACAGCCGGATGAAGCTCTTGCGCTTGCCCAGTAGTTCAATATCTGGTTTATATTTGACGATCACGTATGACACTAAGTAAGAAACACATACAGTGCATTTCATAAAACAAATATAACTGAAAATTAATACCCTTATCTTTACAGAGATCATGATCTTCCCCTAGTGGGACTATTGAATTGCCCTATTTTATCTTATCATTTTCACTTTTTTAGGACTTGAGAAAACGTTCCCAGAAATTCTTCCATTAACTTCCATGGAAATCGAGTTGAGACCTATATTGTCTTTTATTTGAAGGTTTTGTATTCTCTGACTCAAACTGCTCCTGAAATGCATAAAAGCCTATTTGGATACAGGGAAAAGTGTATTCTAAACGTTTGTTTTCTTGTGAGGTGGTGGCTGGTTGGGTGGGGGGTTTTTTTCATCAAAAGAATTATCATCTTTTAAATAAATTTCCAGTTCAGCATAACAACATCATCTTTGCTCCTACCATGCTTTTTACTATTGAACTAATTAGCAGTACTGCAATATCCAAATCTGATTATCAACAAAGATAAGGTACACGGCCTCCGATTTTCCTGCTGTTTTCAGGTTAAGGCACTGTACGTGACAGAGCATAAAAGACTGCCACGTGCCTGTAAGGGGGAAGAGCCAATGCATCATCCCAGAGCGGACAAGCAGGGAATAAAGGACTGGGACAGACCTCCCAGGACTCCCTGTGCAGTCCCCTGCCACTACTCACCATTCATCAGTTAAACGCTTCCGAAATTTATCAAGCTATGTACTAAAACAGGAGAATGCTTTCCTGTGCTTTCCCCAACCTCTCCTGAACGGCTGTTTGCAAAAGTTCATTTCTGTGATAACCTGCACATAATTTCCACAGTAAATGACTATTTTCACTATGTTTTCAAATAAGCTGTTCCACCTCTGGAAGTTCTCTTCCTGTCACACCCCTATCACTGCTTCTGCTAGTTTCCTACTCCCTGAACAATACTCAACCAATATCTTTTGTAGTTTTATTAATAATTCCTCATGTGAGAGCATCCTAAGTACTTCCTGAAGTCCAAGTACATGGAGCAACAGAGACACACAAGTGTCTATGAACCGTGTTGCGCTTTGGGCATTTCCAACTGCATTTATCTCCACCTGCACTTGACTTCTCCATGGCTCCCCTTGTTCTCTCTGGATGTACACGGCTGAAGTTTCTTTTCCCTTCATTTGTTTTGGAGATCAGTATTTTCCAAGATTCAAAAATACCACTTTTTTTTTTTTAACTGCTACATCGCCTTTTCAATTCCTTCAAGGCTTTCCTTACACTGAATATGCTTTTGAGGTGGGAGTCCAGAGAGATGCCTGGAAATTTACCTTCCTGTTCTTAGACGGCAAGTTAAAAACAGGTTTTCATCTCTGACCTAAGGAAATTCTTGTCCCCTCCACATACAACTTCATTTGATCCCTTCAGCACAGGTCTGAATAAACTAAGGTCCTCAGGTGCTCTGAATACAACCCACATAAAAGGAAGACACTTCTATTTTTAGATGAAAGTAAAAAAAATAATGCAGAAATATTTTGTTCTTTACACTCAGTCTTTCTGCTTTGCTTTCTCTAGTGGAAGAGAAGCAGAGGAGGAGCAGATAGGAGCTGCTGGGGACTGGGATTTGGGCACTGTATCTTTAAAGAAGCTTGTTCTAAAGAATGTGCTATTTCCAGTATTGCCTTTTAATTCAGGCAAAGTTGTTAAGTGTAAGAGCATACTCCATTAAGGAAATCTGCTCCAAATAATGCTCTCAACACAGAAAAAATAGAAGCATATTGATAATGATTCAAACAGAAAACACAAGCACAGAGTATAAACACAGCAAATATAAAGTTAGAGAGCAAATAATTTATCTAGAAATTATACAAACCCGGATGACAAACAGATTTGGTTTGGAACCAAATTCCTCAGAGGAAGATGAGTGGACAGGGAAGAACTGTCTTTTTTAACTAGTATTTTCATTAAACTATTTTCATAAACTATTTTTTTCATAATAATCACTACACATATTATCAATGCTGGCACGTTTCTCTGCTGGTTTTTTTTGACAGTACTTCAACATATTGTTCCTAATTTCCAGTTGTTTTTCCCATTCGCTGACTTTACACCTGTTATTTCAAAGCCACTGATTTGACGTCTTTATTAGAAAAAACCTGACATGAAATGCGGGTGGAGTGTTCATGTATTTGCCCAATCATTAATGAAATACCAAGAGACAGAGGTGAGAAATAAAACTTCTTGGTGAATTCCCAATGCTCATAGGCGCACTGGGATAACCTCTGTTGAGAAAGACTGCATAACCTAAATGTCAAATATCAACTTCTTTTTATAATTTTAAATACAATTACTGCAATTGTTCATTATGAACAAGTGCAAAATGATGAATTATATATAGAAGGTTTACTGATTAGTATCTGAAATAATACATTTACTTCATTAATTTGAAGTCTACTTTTATTCACCTGGAATGTTGGTAAGTCACAATATTTCTCTCTACTCTCTATGAGGAAAACAAAAAAAAGGACAACATACTGTGCCAAACGCAGGTTCTCCTTCCCTGAAGGTACTTCCTGATACAAACCTTCTCTGAGTTTCCTCTCCTTAGTTTCTCACATCTAAAATGAAATAAAATACACTCTTAAAACTTAATTACCAGTACTGTTGTAACACATCCTTTGTGGTATTCCACAAAGCTTTTCATCATTCACCCGTCTCCTGTAAGAAACTTTGAGATGCTGAGACTGTTTCAAAGAAACAAGAGGAAGTAAGATGTATGTTCTTCTTCAGCTAATGATGGTGTTCTTTCTCTCCCAGCCCTAGCATTCCCACAGTTTCCCCAACATAATAATATTTTCGGGTATGCAGAATATTGTAGTAAAACATTTGATCTAAAATTGATTTCCTTCAAGGGCTGCCCTCAAACATCTTTGTCTTTACATATTTGAATATTGGGATCGTTAAGGAGAAAAGGAATGCCGTATTTCAATTCTATAACAGTTATAAATAAGTGCATTTTGAAGAAAAATAAGTCTTGCAACTAAATCTAAAATCGTATTATTGCCAAATTATTTTTTTTATCCTTCTGTGTACTGGAGTATAGAAGGTACTCGGAGGATACAGGAGGCCCTGGTACCAGTTCCCTTTTAAAACATACTAACAACTGCATTTAAGTATTTCCATCTCTCTGTCGGTCTTTCACAGGCAGGAAAGGGCAACATAGCAACTTTGCACCTCTGGTTCTGAAAACAACTCTAGATTGCTCCCACTCAGGGCAGGGTCCCTCCAGGTCAGTAAAAGTACCCATCTGACCGTCACAGAGGTGCTTTTACAAATTTGCAAATCCTAGGTGATCCCATGCAGAAGTGTCCACATCTGTCTATCTGCATTTAACATTACACCTTCTCCTGGCCTGCCCGGCCTAACCATTCCCCACTGGGATGAGTTCAAGTAGCCAAAGCCTTGAAAGTAGATTCAAGCAACTATCTTTAAAAAGATTCCAGAAATAATCTCTTTCTCTTGCCAACGTGAATAAGGTCTTTTTTACCTCCTGTGCCTTTTCCTCCCATAAGGATTTTCTTTCGGCCTGTGTCTATCCCACCCCCGGACCACCTGAGCTAACAGAAGTTTAAGTGAAATCCATACATCTTTTCTCCTGACTGGCTCAAGCACAGTGCAGGCCTAGTGTAGCTACATTACATTCAGATTTACCGTAGTGTGTGCCAGTGCATGGGGATAGGCAGGCTTAAAGATCTAGGATCCACTAGCTCTGAATTACATTCCCATTAACAGCAGAGGTAAATGACGATTACACTGGGGAGGCGAGGGCGGCACCGTCTGGATTTCTGAATAGCTACCAGCTCTCTATTTTATTGTGTGTGCTGAGATTCCAATCTCTATGCTCCACTGGGGCAATTTTCAATCACCAAGGCATTTATTTCTTTATGTGCAATTCTATCACTCCTCGTCTATCAAGCTACGGAAGAGTTGAGTTGTTGGGAGGTCATCCAGTCCATCCCTCCGCTCTGAAAGGATCTAAGCCACATGCAGTTTGTGCAAGACAACAGAAAAGACAAATCAGAAATTAGTTATTCTCTTCAAAACAGTAACTGCCCTCATACCAGCTCTAATGAATCCTACCTGAAATATGGCTAGCATTTCTTCCCAGTAACGGAAATCAGAGGTCTTTCCTCTCTCTAATTCTTTCCCTCTTCTTTCCAGCAGTTAAAGGAAATCCTCTTCCCACCCGCCAGTTGTGCATATACAACGTTCTCATTGAAAGGAACAAAACCAAAATGCAATTGCTGGCTGTGTTTTCAAAAGCTAAGGGTCTAATTTGTATAGTCTCAAGATGTATAAATTCAACCAGGCTTCTCAAACCAGTTATTTTAAAGGCATTTTTAAAAAGTGCCTGTTTTGTGAAGGTTTTCCGAAAAGTTTCTAAAGGTTTCCTTGGAGAAACACATTGGATTGTCTAATTAGTGTACTGCTCCCTAAGTCACGCTCATCTGAAAAGCCAGTCACCTGTTCTGAAGAGTTTCCTGCCTTTTGATTTACTCCTCTCGATCCTAACCGAGAGCTCTGCAAACAATCGCAGTAAGGTTTTTAAAAGATACTCAACAGTTAAGCCATTTTACACACCTGGAACAACAGCTGTCTATACATGTTTTCACAGCAGTTTGCATTTGGAGATTTTATTTATCACTGTATGCAACACACACGTATTTCTAGTAACTTCAGTATTACTCCAATTTCCTTTTATCATGCTAAAACCTGCCTTATTAGCTACAAACCGCGCACATTTCATGTATCCTTCTCCTTGCAAGCAGGCTAACAAAGCTCCCCCTGTGTATTACGCATACACATAACGGCTACAGGGGTTCTCCTCTAGGGTAGTTGTTCATGCACTATCAATCTGAAACGCAAGTTTAAATATGATTGAACTCTACTAATGCTTCTCTTCACCTCTTTTTTTGCTTCTGGTGGTCACATACCTCTCATTTCCAATGTAGTTCCCCTGTCACTGTACAACACGGAGAACTTCCACAAGCTACAGCTTGACTCTAACCTTGTCACAAAACAAGATGTCAATACCATGGCAGGACTGCTAGCTTTGATGTTTTTCTCCTACCATGAAGGCCACCTTTCTTCAAAACTGAGCACAAGTGACATTACACAAGGCTAAAGCTGCCAACACTCTTCTTTTTTGCGACACTGCGTAATGTTTAAAAGAGCTATTAGTAAAGAAAGAGACATCGAGAGGAGGCTGAAACAAAGGCTGACCACTCCGTAAAGAAAGAAGCAGAACTGGTATCAGAGACACACCATTGACAGCTCTGGCCAGTCGCTTTCTAAACAACCTCACCACAAATGATAACCTAACAAAAGGCAAAAATCACAAAAACGCCATTCTGTTTTCCTCTGCTATTTTTCTCCTCTTCAAGAATTCAACACCAAGCTGACTTTAAGTATTACTAGCTTCTTCTTAAAGGAGTAAAAATTATCAGATGAGATAAAAGCCATGTAACTAAAAAAAAATAAATTGCTGTTTATTTCAAATCTCAAGCATACAAACTCCTACCATGAAATTGAGGATATAAAAATAATGGCTTATAAAATATTAGCATGAAAAAAAATCTTTTACCAAGAGCTATCTGGCTTGCTGATAAACTATCTTGTGTAACCCAAACAGTGGCATCTCCCCGTGGTCTCAGCCCCTCTGATACCCAGAAGCCCTTCTGCTCCCAGCATCCCTCCTCCAGGCCCTGCACTTCCCACATGGGACGGAGTTTGGGGGACGCCCAAGTAGAGAGCAGTAATGGACAGTAACCGCAGAGGAATACTAAGAAAAACAGCAGTGTTTAGAATTCCACTAGTAACCATAGGCGCCAATCACGGGTGACCGTAAGAAATACGTTCAAAGTAGCAAAAATGAAAGGCTACGAGGCAGAGGTTTTCAGTGCTGTTTCCTGAGGGGCTGACAGGATGGCAGCAAAGGCAGTGCCAGAGGAGCCTAATGTAACTTGCCCGGAGATCAAACCCAGGCCAGCTTTTACACTTTTTAACGTGGGTATTGCTTATCTATACTCCAGTCTTCAGTGCAGAGACACTTAAGTATTGGCGTTACAATATTCAGTTCAAATTGACAATTGCTTTTACAAATTCTGAAGGCAATACATCTAAAATAATAAAATCCTCATTTTACGTACTCTGAATTTTTCAGGGAACCACACAAATGTATCAGAATGCCTGGATTTTCCTCATCAATTTGATACATATACTACTACCTTGAGAGCATGTTCTGAATGCAGAATCTCCCGATTTTCAAAAAAACTAAAGGAAGAAATTCAGTGAATTAAGCCTGCTTTTGTATCAATCAGGTTTTGTAGACTGGGTTTTCCTAAGTAACTTCCTTTTGCAAGTGTAGTAATGAAAGCACCTCAGAGAGAAAGCAAACAGCACTAACCGTGCAGAGAAGCCATAAAAAACATCCAGCAAACTTATAAGACCATAAACGTGAAAAGTTTTTCTTCAATGCCCAACATACCTAGTCTAATTTTAAAAATGTATGTACAGAATTAAGATAGAGAAGATTATTTTAAGTAATAAATTCTCCCTAAACAATATAAAGACCACAAACATTTCGAGATGGCGAACTTCAAAAAATAATTACCTAATTCTAAAGTCACAGTAGTCCGCAGT
Source organism: Rhinoptilus africanus (assembly GCA_013400135.1). Lineage (NCBI taxonomy): Eukaryota > Metazoa > Chordata > Aves > Charadriiformes > Glareolidae > Rhinoptilus > Rhinoptilus africanus. Next base: position 75,491 of record VXBO01008744.1, read on the forward strand.
CATTTATTTTTGTGAGCATGGTTGTAATTATGTATATGCTTTTTTTAAAGTTCTCATACGTTTGGTGATTTAGCTTCACCTTGTCAAATTTCAACAATGACCCGCCAAACTTTTAAATACTGAACCCAGGGAGCACGTTTCCAATGCCAGCTGCTCGTGTGATCAGTGCTGTGATCTACAGCACCAGCTCTGTTTCGTCACTGTAACAGAATAACCCCGCAGGTGGTTTTTTTCAGGCAGGGTCAGTTTAACACCTGGTTTCAGCTCTGCTTTCAAATCATCAATATAATTTATAGGGAAACCTGCCAGTGCAGAAAGCCATACTTGAACAGGCTTCAGTAAAATATTTTGTGGCTTATTTATCCTTATAGACATAAATACATAAAGAAAAACTTGAATGGCTATCACTGTTGAGATCTCTCTGTACTTCCAAAGAAAGCTAAATAATGTAACTCTGGACACCCTCTCCCCCACACCCTCCCACCCCCCAGGGGTTTTTTTCCTCTTCACTAAATAGACAGAATACAACTTGCAGTGACCTCCTCTACAGCACACCCATGACCATGAAACTGCCTTCCAGTCCTAAAAAAACATCCTGTTGAACTACTTCCTTGCTCATTTATTCTGACGTGTGATACCAGGGCAGCTTATTTTCTCATTTCAGGTAACACACATACTTAGAATACGTTTTCATGACGTGTCATAATCACTTGAGTTTGCATTTGTTTTTTACTCACAGTACGGAGTGTGGCACTTTCCAAGCTTGTCATCTCTGGATATACAGTTCTGTACACAAACAGCGTGGCATACAAAATACAGCTTCTTTGCTGTGCTTGCTGATTAAAAGTTTAAAGGCTGTTACTGTTGGGGGGAATTGGAAAGGAAGATTTGCCATAAGATAGAAATGGCAAAGTGACTGGAATTAGCCATATAAAATGCATGCTTTCTCCCCCTGTTTATAACACTTCTGATTGCGCTCCTGAAGCGTGACACTATAGGTAAACAAAGCTGTAAAATATTAAGTACTTTCATTAGGGCACTCAGAAGAACGTTTCGTGTGAAAGGCCAACAGAGCAAACGGAATTAAGTTTCACCTTTAAAATGCAGCAGATGTTGTGTGCAACTGAAACAGATCCACAAGAAAATGTCATGCTGGGAAAGGGCTGGCTAAACTTCCGTAGCTGTCATCTTTTGTATAAAAGTTTGCCTCGACCAGCAGATCAGAAACGCACTCAAATCTACCTACACTGTGTTAATTGATCACATTCAACTTAAAGAGCTTCAAATAGATGCATCCAGCTGAAGAAAAAACATACAGAAATCAATGCTTAGTACTATCTCTTAAAAGCCTCTCTCCATTTTAAAGCAAACCAAATCAAGCCATGCAAATCAGAAGGAGGAATAATATTGTCAAAATATCACCTTGCAGAAACACCCACAGAATACAGCTGAAACGCAGAGTCTTGATGCTGCAATCAACACTGAGGCCAGGACGCACACTCTGAAAAGTATTTTCATAGAGCAGATTACTGGTATACAGCTCATGTGACCCAGTCTTTACTGGAGTTGTTAAACAAAGCATAACAGTAAACCAATAAAAATAAAAATTGCCTTGAAATGAACAAATTGTACGACCAGTCTTTCTCCTCCTTCATTAATTTCCCAGGGAAGCCAACTGAGAGAATTAAGTGTCCACATGTGCCAGCACCCACCTGCAGTCGCTGCCGCGCTGAAAGGACCTACTACAGCATTTCCATGGACTGAAACCAGTAGGTGTTGTTGTTACTTTGGAGTCTGAGCTCTAGGGCTCAATTCCTTTTTAACAGAGTCCCTCAAGTACAGTATTTCTATTTTCATTACAGTATTTCTATATTCAATGAGACCGGTAAGTACTCTCAGACTCCTGTGATTAAATTTAGGAATAACATAAAATATTTGAAGTACTCATTCTTACAAATCTTTTATTCTATATCAGAAGGAAAAATTATGAGTTCAGTGAAGTACATTACATGCAGGTACACTAGAAGGTCACAACGTTTAAAGATGACCTTTGCGATAGATGAAAAAGCAGGATATCTGGATTCTGTTGCCACCCTTGACAGAGATGAGGCTTCAGGCAGCTCTCTTACTTCATCCCCGATTGCCTGCCCACTGTAAAAATTAGGAAACTTTATTTATATCTGGTAAAGTGCTAGTACTGTCTGCCCCACCAAAGTATATGCAAAGTCACCTGAAGGACTATCTGGAAGATCCACAGAGGTCCCAAGTTTCAAACCACTGCAACTTGCCAGGAGCGAGGGAGAAAAATGATGTGTTAAATAGGACACCTGTAAAACACTGAGTTAAAGGTCAGGTCTACAGGTGTCTGTAGCAGTAGGAAGGTAAACTCAAAAGTGATTTCCTGAAAACTCCAGTAAGTGCTAGGCAGCAGCCACAGGGGCCTGTGTTCCATAAGCACATTATTTTATTTCAAAGTGCTTTCATTGCCTCCAGCTGAGCCACTTCCCATGCCTTGGGACACACCAGTTGTGACCGAGCTCACAGATAAGCCCTGGAGACGTAAAACTTGAGATCCTTGGGTGTCTCCTTGAGATGATCAATCCTGTCTTTAGAAAGATTAGCAAGTAGCTCTCCAATCAGGCTCTAGAGAAAATGCACTAGTATTTGACATTTTCTCTTAAAACGTTGCTGCTCCTTAGACTTGTTACACGGTAAAAGTAAGAATATCAGAGCCAGAACAGCCGCTTCCCAGCAAGTAGAAGACTTGGGTTCAATTTCTCATTTTCCCTGAAGTTTCCCTGAGGTTCAAAGGCACAACTCCCATTCCCTTGTCAGTGAAGCCACCTCGAACGTTTCAATTTGATGATGTCCTTATCACTATAAAGCAAAATCTTCTGCTCAGGAAAGAAAAAGGGAATATGGATACAAAGCAAATATACAAACCCCTCTCCTCGATTTCGGTTGTCATAGCTTTCACTCAAAAGCGATATTCTCTGTTTCGCTGGATGTGAAAAAACACTGGAAAATAGGAAAGTGTTCTGTCTAGAAAGAAAATAAAAAAATCAGAACCTTTAAGAGTGAGTGATTCAAATATGGTAACAGTCAAAGCTGAATTGTCCTTCAGACGTCTACTCAAAATTTTCACAACAGCTTTCATTTCTTCACAATATTTAAGATGAAAGAAATGTAACAAATTGTTCTTATACTGACAGAGAAAGAGAATACATCCTGAACTACTCGCTCAATAATAAAGTGGGTGTGACAACCTTCCCATTCCCTTGTATTCTCCACTTTTTCTTGCAATGTAGCTACCTTTTTTTTTCCCCACTCGAGCTTCTTTTTGTCTAGCCAAACACTTCATTGTGAAACAAAAAACATGACTAGAAAGGACTATCACACCACAGTCAGTGTCTCCTAAACTAAAGACATGTAACCTCCAAGGTTAAAACTGCACGTGTTACAGAGATTTCAGCTTTTCAAATACAAACGTGCCAATAAATGCATATATTTTTCAAGAGAACCAAGCAAAAACGATGACTGCCACAAGTAAATAGCTGACAAGAAACCCAAAGTTTCCAATATACTTTTTGCAATCACTTCATTTTAACCAGCCAATATCTATTTTGCGGAGGAAAACAAGAAAACCCTAGAAAATTATCAACCTTTCACAAGCGCTATGAAAGTAACTTTCTCGTAATGTGCTTCAACGCCATTTTTATGTACTACAAGCTTTATAACAGCAATCCAACTCCAAGAAAGAATCACACAAACATGCGGGTAGCTTAAAAGAAAAATTAAAAAACGCAGACCCTATGGCAGGTCCTGACACAAGCCTGCATAGCAGGATTCATCGTAAACACATCATGTGGGTTTTTCGGTCGCAGGTTCCCAAATATTCCTGTTTCTTTCCCAGATCTGTTTTTAAAAACTACGCTCTCATCTGAACACAGCAATTTTGCACAGAAAAGATTTCTATCTGTCTGAAATACTATGCTAGTCTTTCCAGCAATGACTGCATGGTGAAACACAGCATGATTTTATCAAACATTGTCAGTTTTTAAATAATTACACTTTGGAAGAGCCTTGTTACTATTAAACTACTCAACCAATTTTAAGCAACATAAATGTTAAGAATGAAATAACCACTAGATTTTAAATTTGCAGCTGATTTTAGATTTTAGCGTGGAGTGGGTGCTCCTAAATTTATGAACTGCGTTTATTGATTTCAAGTATATGAAGAACCAAGCCTCCCCCCTCCTGCTGATATTCATAAAACTGCATTCAGGATCTCCCTTAAGTCTTCTTATGTTGTACAATACTCTTGCAAGGCAACTCTTTAGTTCTCTCTTTCGTCTCCAGAATAATCGATACAAGATTCCTGGAGGGAAACACTGTGAAGGAAAGGCATACTTTTATGAACCCTCGTTAAAGCCAGCTGTGTTACTACAGGAGATTTCTTATGAAGAAAAGGGAAAGGATATCATTGCTCCCTATCCGTAAAGGCAAACTGTAACCTTACGGGGGTACGTAAAAGAAATGATGTAGATATTTTGAATTTGACCTGTTAATATCTGAAGTTCAAAACACTCAGTTAATTTGTCTCACCTCCTCCCAATGCAGAAGTACTCTTGTTTCTTCTAAACCATAGTATCAAGACACAGAAGTTCTGGGCTGGCACAGCGTTAAGTGACCGGGCGAAGGAGCGAGAGGCAGCACTCCTCAGCAGATGAGCAGCTTTGCCTGCGACTCTGCAGAACACCTTGACCTCACCTGCTGATTCACAGCCTGCCAGTGCCCATCCTGATTCAAATCCTACGAAATGATGATAAATGATCTGTCTGGGTCTCCGCTGTGAACAGTATCAACAACTGAAAATGAAGGACACCACGGTGGGGAGACCTACATCACCACATAGCCAAGAGAGCGCTGGTTCCAACACACTGTCCACTCGAGGCAGAGAGGTAGACGGTACCCTCCGTCCACCAAGCTTAGAATCTTTGATAAGAAGAATAACTTTTATAGCCTGCAGATAGCTTCTGCTACGCTATCCTTTAGCACAAGTCCTAGTACATTTTTTCTTTGTTTTCTCCTTCGCTTACAATGTCCCTTTTCCTTTCCTGTGGGGATATAGCTCTGCTAGTACATTTTCATTTACTGAGCCCAGGTCAAAGACTGCTGAGACAAATGTATTTTATAAGAAAGCGTTACTCTATTTGCCATTCCTAAAAGGTCAAGCACACAAAATATATACACATTTAGCTTTTGAAGGGACTCCAGCTTCTTGAACATCAATATTACTGCCTAAAAATGCTGCGCTTCCTCCAGTCCCAAGAACCAAGACTGGGAGAAGTTAGCCGAAGTAGTCCTTCCCTCACTAGTGGCACTTGGGCTTTTGAGAGCACGCTGCCTAGAACTGGCACTGAGACTACCCCTAAGATTGATCAGGTTCTCTTCCCACAGCAATGGCCATGCGTGTGCTCTGCTGAGACTGACAGGACAAGGAAAACGTCTAAAGCAGCTCCAATTCAACGTTGCTGAGTCGCCCTGGGGCCAGAATAATGACACTCACAGACTCCTGCTGCGACCAGGCCAAGCCACCATCACCACTCCGAGCAGCTGCCCTACAGAGCACTGTGTCATCGCCCCATCTACATCTATCAACTTGATGCACGTGAAGAAACATGAACCTTGGAGGCTTAACTGGCTTCAGACACAGCACTGTGAGGACAGGAGAAAGGACGGGAGATGTTTATCAGTAGTGTCTGCAACCCAGAAAGATCGGATTTTTCTCTAGTTACCCCCTCAGCCTGCCCACTCGCTCCCCAGCACATAAAGGTTCACCTGTGCAAAAAGCCGCAGGATGAGACAAGCATTAGGACTAGAAGTTGTGCCATCGGGGTACGTTTCCCAGCCCTGTTTAACAAGATTAGGCTGGCCCTGTGTGCGTGTGCTACTCCTGTCCCCAAGGACAGTGTGATCACAAACTTTACATTTGTACAGCCATCGCTTCTGCTGGCCACAAATTGAGAAAACAGAACTCAACTCACTGCCAAATTAACCACAGAACACTGAGGCAGCGTGTCAAAACAAACAAACAAGCAAACAAAAACACAGACCCAATTAAAAACAGAGCAGAACACTTCAAAATCACATGGAGCACATCCAAGCTGCATGAAAAAAATACTAAATACATGTGTAAAGGTATAAAATGAAGTTAATTTTACTAAAGCATTACTAAGAGCACTTGAATTCAATTTTAGTAGCACAGTGCCTTGATGGACATACAATAATTTACTTACAGTTTACACTACTGTCAAAACTGTTCTGTTTTCTTCATGCAGTACTTGATTCTGCTAGTCAATTAGCAACTTCTTGATGCATGGAAACATAGTTTATCTTAAGTTTTTGTGTTAAAAAGGATATTTTTTACTATAATATTTTTTCTTTTATAATAAAAGTGTCTAAAAAAAAGACAGCAGAATAAGAAAAAAAGAAATCCTCAAAGACAGTGAGAAGCACTGTGGTCACCAAGGAGAGCGTAGGAAAAAGCAAGGCTACCGGCTGTCATGCTGTCGGTCCCAATGGGAGTCAGCGCGGAAGAGGAGCACCTCTCACACCTCAGTTCCTCCCTGAAGCCGGCTGCCCTGCTCCACAGCCACGGCTCCGACATCCAGCCAGGCTTCAGGCTCCTGACATTCCCTAAATGACCGTGACAAGATGCTGGGGAAGAATGGACCCCACATAGAGAAAGACGAAGATTAAACGAAGATTAAAACACACAGATTCATATTTTCCTTGACATTATCTGCAATTACATCTGTCAAAACCCATCATGGATGTCAAACCAGAAGACGCTTCAAACATCCTTGACTGACTTTTGGAAGGTAATTAGGCTGATGTCTTATGAGAGTAACATATTGTGGTACATTGCTAAATGCACAGCTCCACAGTGGTGCGCAGTCTACAATGACTTTCAGACTTGCCCCGTTTAGAATGAATTATTTCCTGTGCTTTAAACAAAAGAAAAGAGTGTGGGCTTTCCAGCTCGTTAGCAAATTGGATTTCTGTACACAACTTTAATTGTAAGGATTTCTCTATTCCCTTTGCATTTCAGTATGCCCTCAGAATTCACCTGTTTGTCAAACCTGTTCACACAAATGAGAATACATGTATGAGACTACATCGTTACGTGTATGCTGTTAACAGATCTGATGCAGCAGCCACAGTCACCAAAAGGTTATGCTGGGAGGAAAACTAAAAGAGAGAAACCAGAAACCACAAACACAAAAGCAGAAAAAGAGAAAAAAAAGGGGGGTGGGTGGTGGGTGAAGGAAAACTAGCCTGAGACTAACAGGTCATTACCACAGTAAAAGAAGTGAAAAAAAGAAAAAAACCCCATCCACTATTTCTGCCTCTTGGCTTCAATTACAGGAAAGGGAAAAGAACACTAGAAATCTTGGAGCTTCACGAAACATTCTAACTATCAAGATGATCAACTTGACATCCATGCCAGGCGTTTTGCCACAGCTTATTTTAGCCAACATTCTTCTAGAAACACTAAGAGGTGATGACCCTGATGGTGATATACCCAGGGTATATCAGGGAAGCACAGTTTACTTGTGTAACCGAGGCGGCTTGGTAGAAAATACAGTACGGTGCAGGATTGTGCAGAGAAGAAAGCAGGGTGTGAGAATTCAGGCCATGCACGCTCTGCCAGCTTAAAACAAAATCCTCCAGTCAACTGCTTTTTTTTTTTCCGTAGAGAGAGGAAGATTTGAAAGTGTCACTTCAAGTTGTATAAATACAAGGTAAAAACCATCCTGCTTAGGACAAGCTCCCTTTTGGTTCAGACAAAAACACTGCATCATCCTCATCCCAGAGGAGCAAACCAGTCATAAGCTTACCACACAGATTCCTTCGGATTCTAGAGCTCTGGGATGGCAGCAAGCCTTCACAGCAGATCTGTCACCTTCCCTGATAAAAAAAGGCAGGGCAAAAGAGGGTGAAACAAACAAACAAACAAATCTCAAGTCAACTACATGTGCTACAATGGCTTCAGATGTCCTGAGCTGTGGCAGCAAGCCCTCTTCTCTCCAGTGGGCTGCAGAGGAGGAAGAAAAGCCCTGAGCCTGGTGCTGAGAGAAGATGTTCAGAGCTGTTTTCTCTCAGTGTATTACCATTCTGCATGGGAGGTGCGACGCTCCTGCCCACGAAGGGAGCCAGAGCTCACGTATCTTCCTCCACACAGGGCTCAGCCCTTCCCTGGGGCTCTGTGCAGGGGCTGTTTGGGACAGAGGGTGGTAACTACCAACACCAAGGTCCTGCTCCTATTATTAAAAAATACTTTCTGTTGTTTTGCTGTCAATGAGTTCCGTTCCTTCATACTCCTAAAAAGCATTTGTTACTGACAGCAAGAACCAAATGCTGGAAGAATTAGCTTTCATGACTGACTCTTGTTAGGAAGACCCTAATGATTTGTATCGTAAACACTCAAAGAGCAGCCCAACAGCCACCTCTGAAATCCCAGACACATCATGGGGCTAGAGGGAGCAAACGCAGGCTGCTTCACTCGCAGTGGGGAAAACCTGCTGCAGATCCGCATCCCTCTTTCGTACAAAGAAGAAAGGAGGGAAGCAATTCAAAGAGACAAATACAAAAATATCGCTGAATTGTATGTGACACATTTCAAGGCTCAGTCAAATCTCTTTTCACTTAGGTATAAAAAAAAACAAACAGAGAAATTCTCATAATCTCAAAATGAAAAACCCAGTGTTACCATGTTCTTGATAACCCGTGACATTCAAAAATGCTACCTGTTTGAGATCCCATCAAAAGTTTCTTTACCTTATATTCTTTCAAAAGTATATTTCAACATTTAGTGGCAGCTTTATGAATCTGAAAATTTTATCTGTTTTTGCCAGCCAGCCATTTTGAAATGGAAATTCCAAGCGCACTTTTGGGATAATTTAAAATGTGTGTAATGAGTTTAATTTTATGAAGCGATTCCTATTTATTTCCCCCCTCGGGAAACTATTATTTACCAAAACCCTTCTTTAACCAAAGTCTTCCATGTCAGTACATACAGACATACTGGGTCATTAACCCTCTATAGTGTGTGCCAACAGACCACACACTCATCACTGACAAAATTAACAGGCTTTCAACTGGAACAGAGAGGATGCTATTCATTAATACTCAATACTACCAGCATTACAGTCTCTATTCTCTATAGTTTAAAATGGATGCGCTGCTCCAAACTGCAGAAGGAAACATCACTCAGCAGCTCCTCCCCGGTCCAGCCCTGCCACGGCAGCACCACCACTCATCAAGTTTCTTCTGCAAGGCTTTTGCTACCTGACCATGATTCACCTCTGGGAAGAACTGGAACGGGCTTGTATTTTCACCAAAATGGTTGTGCCATGGCACGCAAAGGCAAACAGAAACATTTCACAGTCACTCCTGAATGCAGAAAGTGAAAATTCACACCACCATTTGACGGCGTTTGGATCATTTCTCCACAAAGGTAACTCCAAATGAACCAAACTGGTTATCTGGTTATGCTGGCACAAGGCATGTACCTGTAATTCACCAACCCCCCATTTTTAAACTTGTAACTAAACCCTTATTACTAATTACTTTTGGGAGATTCCTCCTCCCCTCAAATACTCACTTTTTGAGGCTCAAAACGCAAAAAATACACTAAAAGAAGTCATTTCTTAAAACAAAAAAATACCACTCATTAATGGAAAAGACCGAAGACAAAATTTAGAGAAACTTAAATGCACAAAAGTTCTTACCTATGTAATTTGAAATTAAATGTACTACCTAACAGTGGCAGACATCCTTAACAGTACTGTGTTCCCAAAGTGCCCAGCACATTGCAGTAACAGCCCCAGCTTTAATACGGTGTACACAAGTGAGACAAACCAAACCGCGTCTCCTACTAGACTGCTATATCTTGCCATGAATGCGGAGGATATATTGGGAGAGAATGTAATGAAAGGACCGTTAAGGAGAAAAGGAGGTTGAAAGCAGAGGAAGAGCATGTATCTTGGGTCTCAGAGTGTCTATCTCAGCTCTTTCAAAGGAGGTCTGTACATTTTATCAGTGCTTTAAGAAGCAGTGCTTAGCTTTCTTGGCAAAGAAAACCCTATCTGTCTCTGGTAGTAAATAATACACTGCAGGTTTTAAACTCGTTTTTGGAAGTTTGTCCAAGTGAAGTTTTCAGAAATAAAAGGCTTCATCCTTTTATTTCTGAGCTAAAAAGCTCAGCAGCTTTAAAAGAGCAGTGTCATTACTTTGCTCGTCCAAGGCCTTGAGTGATGTATGGGACTTACCTCCAAATCCGACTGACTTCACTTGATTCGAATACCCCCTCTAAGTGACAGTATTCTGCACTCTCACAAAGTAGTGTACGATACACCACGCTAAACTCGCATAGAGCTTTCCTAAAGAAACCCGCACCTTCCAATTAAATGTCCAAACTTTTTTTTTTTATTGCTACCATTTCTGAAAGCTTTGATAACATCGTTTTCGCAAACCATGGCTGCGTTGATATGCACCAGAATGCAACAGCACAGCTTCAGTCTTTCACATATTTAAGTAAAACTAATATATTTAAACATGAAGTACCAAGCAAGCTACAATACACAAAAGAAATCCCTCTGTATTTACACATAGAGATGACTTACGCACACCTGCCTAAGGAACACACACCGTGTGCTGATGGAAGCACCTGCTTGAAAATAATCCATTAATGAAAAAAGCCAACTGTAAAAAAAAAGACGTTACAACTTTGCTTTACACAGCCATAAGCATCAGGAAGGAGCTGTGAAAAACAAATGGAGATTTCTACATAAAGCAGTGAACCATCTTTAAATTTTGTTCCTCAGGAAATGATTAAAGGTCCCAAAGGGACAAATGCAGGACAGGAACCCCACTGCCACCCCTCATGGGAACCCTGGGACAGCGGGGCAGGGGAGGGCACTCACTGCCTGTCAGGACCAGAGCTCTGCTGCCTTCAAACCTGTGGAAGGTGACTCCTCTGCAACACTTTATTGAACTTCATGAACAGAATAATTGTGACTAGTAACTTTTAAGCAATGCTCCTTTGTAAATCTAACTAGCTTCAGAAGAACGGTCTGCATTTCTCATTAAACGGGAAGGTCTTTATGTTTTTAACTTCAGCATCATCAGTTTGCTCCCGTTCCCATTTGAAGTCAATTTCACAACTGCCATTGACTTCAGCGAGAATGGAATTAGATCCTAACATATTTGCATGTCAGATCTTTTTTCTTGCAGTTACAGTGTTTTCATCCATGACATCTGTAATTTAATGGTACATTTTCTATGAAAAAGCAATGCCACATTTATTTGAAAGGCAGCATCAATGTAATAACATTGGCCAAAATAAGAGAGATTAATACAAAAAAGCCCCCACCCTATGCTTGCAGTGCTGAAACTCTGCAAGGCTTTCACTGATAATGAGAAAATAGTCCACACAGGTTTTTCTTTCACAAATTTCAAATAAATAAAATACTCCAAAACTTACTAGAACAATACTGAGATCAGGAAACAGGCCAAAAGAAGTACAGACTCATGCACACAGGAAGCTTTAGGCGTGCTTCCAGCTTTGAACCTGAAGTTGGAATCCCAAAGTAAGTCAACCAGAGACAGAATATGACTGTGGCTCAACATGCTACCAAATATCAAGCATCTAACCCAACTTACTGCCGCTGCAGAAAGCAAGCTGGGAGAGGGCACGTAGCTTGGTGGTATTACTATAATGGAAACTATTATGATGCTGCAGGGAGGTGAAGTTAATCTGGTCACTTCATCCACTGATTTGGACAAAACACACAATACTTCTGAAGTACACACACAAACTAAAAGAAAACAGAAGGGGTCTTCCTTGTTCACAAAGAAATTAAAACACTTGGTATCAAACAGGATTTAACACCATTTCCACAGTACCAGTTTCTTCTCCAGAAACTTGGTCTGATGAGTTTAATTCATAAATACTGCAGAAGTAGCCCTTGAGGCATGCCTGAAGGGGAATAAAACCACCAGGTTAAATGAGACCAACAGGTCACCGTCACTGACAGCGTGCAGAGTCATATGTGTAATCCATTCATTTGAAGACATAGTTTATTTTAAATTAGTATGAAAAAAATGCTTATGTTGCTTTACTATTATGCCTGTAAGAAAAAGAGTCATTTAAAAAGCTGTGCTGATTTATTAAATACCCACGCTTTCATGACTAGAAGTCAAAACTTTGAATGGCCTGTGCATGTATGTTTAATCCAACTCTCCAAGTTCCAGAATTCAGAAATGAATTTAGATCAGTCTGATGTAGGGTTACCTCAAAACTAGTTTTTTTATATATATATACTAGCTTATTTTGTAGGTCTATTTTCCTTAATCACAGGAAAAGCGCAGCTGATTTGTCAGTGGTTTCCTCCCTCTACCTTTCCAACTAACCCCTTGAATTGTAGAGGCACGCCACAGAACATCTCTTAAAGCAATTCTGCTGTTCAGCTGAATCCATATGAACCATTTGCAAGATTAAAAATAAAACATGAGACATTTCTGGATCACATATTGATTGTTTAATTATTTTCCATTTTAACTGCATGCTATTTTTTGTCACAGAGTATTTATGTTGGCTGAACATCACAATCTTCTAAAACATCTATATGTCAAAAGTCAATTATTCAAGTGACAGCATTAATGTTTACTTTCTTTGTTAATCATTATTAACTTTGAGGTTCTGATTTCAAAAAAGATATCTGAAAGCAATAACATAGTCTTATGCACCAAAGCAATTTTCAACTTAGTATCTGTAGGTCGTGTTTTGATCCACTTCACAGTAATAAATTAACATTATTGTGCTGTTTATCAAGTTATACACATAAAATACAGAAATTCTCACAGCACTAGTTCTGAGACCCAGTGTACTTTAAAAGCTTTCTCCCCCTCCCATTATTACTATTACTCTTTATGTGTGCCTCTCACAACCTTGCTGTATAGGTGAGGGTGTCAGGCAGGCAGTTAAGACATGGCTCTGGGTTATTCTGCTCGTTTCACCAGGATTTACGGCTTTGCAATTAAACCTGAGACAAATTATCTATTTAAAACTTACTTTCTCGGACCAATTCCCCATAAATCAACAATATATGATGGAGAGGGAATTACCTGATTATTATGTATCCATAGTCTGTTACCTAAACTAAGTTACCCTAGGATGGAATTTAGAAAGTTTATTACTCTGATTAACAATTCCTTTAATTTCAGTCAATCCATGCTGCTTTGTTCTCCCTACAATTATGGTATTAGAATGTCTTCATACACTGTGTGAGTGAGCTGAAATAAATTATAATTACTACCACAGGCAGAGCAAGCCTCTGTATCCGATCCGCTTGTTTTGCATGACACTGAGAGCACAAAGCAGGTGGAAAGTCAGTTTATCCGGCCGGCAAGGGTAGGAGCAGATGGCATGCAAGGAACAAGCGGAGCAGAAGGATCCTGCTACAGCGGTACCCAACTCTAACAGCTGGCAGGCCTCCGACAGCTGGCAGGCGATACTGCACCCGGATAAAACTTGAAGAGGTCTTCTGAGACACATGGACTCCCGATGAGCCTCAGGTAAAGCAGGCCACTGATATTTCATACCAGCGTCTCTGCTGAGTCCCTCCTCAAGTTCTAATCCTGAAAGGTGGCTAGTGAGACCACAAGGCTCTTTGTGCTCACGCTCCAATGCCCAGGCTTACACACAACCAATGCCTCACACACTGCAGAGCACACCCTGCAGCCCTTTCTCCAAGCTGTCTTACTTTCATACACTCATAAACAAGATATTATGAGAAATTCAACAGAAATTATGTAGGATCATGGAATTTCCAAGAACCAAACGATGTGATGCAAGAGGAGAAAAGTGATGAGAAAAAATGTTTTTGTAAAATGTTCACTTTGGTTTTCTTCCAAAATGAAAGGCTGTGCTTATAACAGAGATCAAGGAGGGAATGGAGGAAGATTCACTACCTGAACGTGAACTCTTAGGGGTAAGACTGAGAGGCAAAAAAATACAATCTCACGTAGATTCTCAGTTCCTCGATATCTGGGACCCCATTCCACCATTTTTGTTTGTCTCACTGTACTTTGATGACACCAAGCTGGGAGGAGTGGCCGACACCCCAGAAGACTGTGCTGCCATTCAGAC
>VXBO01008744.1:89901-110329 GCA_013400135.1 Rhinoptilus africanus
TACTTTAAATGGCCAAATGGAGAGAACCTGCATCCAGATCTGACCTCTGGCAGTTCTCTAAGCACAGGGAAAAGTGTGTTTGATATTTATAAAATATCAGAAAATGCTTACATCAAACCACTAGTGTGCATAGTTCGGTTTGTTTATTATGGCTTAAAATATTTTGTGTCACTACAGCTAATTGGCATGTTTTCTTAGCAGAGTAAATAGATGTTCAGAAAACTCATAAATCAGACTAGCTGTGTTTTTAAGCAGCATTTCCGTATCAGACATCATCTATTTTGGTACAGAAAAATCAAGCTGTTGAAATATCCAAACTACAACTGCACTCATCCGTGGTTGGGTGAGAGAGTGTGCAGATAAAAAAATGTTATTGCTTCTTCCAAGACAGAAGCTGTGTAATAGCTAAACACGTTTCTCAACAATTCCGCTGTGTAGCTAAAAAGCAAGGGAAATATTTCCTAAGGTAGAAATGGGTAGTTAGGCCTCCAAATAATTTATCTGTGAGAAACCCATTTCTCTATCCATTTGGATCTACGCAGTCATTTAAAACAGCCATTATCTGAAATTTCCCAGACAATAACTACAGCAGTTTCCTTAATTTCAACAAATATCACTTCAACTTTGAGGTTTTCCTGTGAAGTTGAAAAAGAAGCCAGCATTCGGTGGGTGAAAAGCCCCAATATATGTTCATTATGAGGATTTACTATCAAAGTTAAGCACTGCACTGGGCCTAGATAGGGAAGGACAGGGCAGTGCCAAAAATGAGGAGCTCCCCTAGAGGGAGCAGAGGATCGTAATAGAACAGGCTAATTTTCTCTAAGACTGGACTGCAGAAAGAGCAAAAGAAGTAGAGATGAAAGCAGAGACAAACATCATCTACTTTGAATTCCTCAGCAGGTACAGGTATGTCAGAGGGAAGTATAAGATGCGAAGGAAATAAAACATGCCCTACCCCTCAACCAACAGATGGGACCAGATGTGGCTAACGAGGTAGCTCATGTCAGAGGACCAGCCATCTTCATCCTGTTATAACGCTTAGCCTGAGATTTAATTCTCCCTATAAAAATATCTTAAATTTTATAGTGAAATCTACTGTATCTTGACTTAAATGATTTCCATCCCACAAGAGGTTTGGGTCTTTCCCCCCCTGATTTTCAAATATCAAATCCAGCCTAATGGAGAAGATGTTTCAAACAGAGCATCGGCACACTTCTCTCCTCTAAACTTGCCTGCCCCTGTTTTGTAACTGAAGTTCATTTTGCATTTCAGTGAATTTCACTGCTAGTGAACTATGTTCCTTTTTTTGGTGTTTTAAAAGAAATCATCCAACAACTACTGTCCTATTTGGGATTTTTCCCACAACGTAATTACAGAAAGGAGATTTTTCAGTAGAGTTTTCATGAAGACTTAGTATTTAGTTTCAGTAATTCCATTACCCATGCATGCAATGGCTACTATCTAGGCAAATGCTCTCATCTGGAAATGGCACGTTACCCACACTCCACAGACAAAAACAGTTCCTATATACACGCAGAATGGCAGATGACTTCTGTACCTGCAAGAGTCTGCCCACATGGAGCCAGTCAAGTCTGAAAATCTGGCCTTCCCAATGCCGTGCCTAGATAGTGGGGCCTCAACAGGTGGCATTTATCATGTATTTTCTATATATAATCTAAGAAAAAAACAGCATTGAAGCCCAATGCTACAGTTAAGTGAAGACTAGGGCTAAACACAATAGCGAAAACTAAGATAAAGTCAATTCCGATTTACTGGCTTTACATTCATTTACGTGGTGTTAGACTTCAATACCAGTTACGCATTTAATCAGGAATTGGTTTTATTTGCAGAAAATGATAGTATCTGGAGTGGCTGATGAACCCTTCCCTCATAATATTACCTTACAAAAACACCATGTCATTCAAAACATGAAAACCCCAAAACTTCTAAGAGTTTCAATGAAGAACACTTGCCAAAGTAAAAGGATCGTTGTTCCATTGAAAATCTGCGCGCTACTTTCATTATGTGCTTTAAAACCTACTTTCTGCCTTCCTTGGTATATGGATTAACTGAATTCTTCTATTAATATTCAAAATAGCACTCCTTTCTTGAAGGGGTCATTTACACATTGACGCAATGAATCAGTTTATATTCCTTAATCTTGAGAGATGGAGCCACACTTACATCAAAACGGAGAGTGCATTAGACGTTGAGACCTCATGCCGAGCCCTCCAGGTCAAGGGCACTTGGAGATAAGACTAGAGCTGGCAGCTCTCTCTACCGCACACACATATATGGGGAAAAAAATATGAGACTTCACTCCCATTTAATAGATAAATAGCTTTCAGGGCCAGAAATTTATACCTTGATCCTTTAATGCTCTATTATGTAATAATTTTGCCAATATTTTCTGGCTTTGATCTCAGTAGTCCACACACAAATATAAATGTAAATAACATCGCCTGTTGGTAGGACGGAAGTCACACTTCTGTTTAGTGGGATGCATGCATCTTGCTAAATAAAATTCCCAGTTTCTGTCGCGTACCCACATTTCATGTGGTCATCAACTGTAACACCTGTCTGAAATGCTACTTCACAGGACCTAGCTAATTGTGAATTAACAATTCAGTCTAGCCAAGTTTAAAGCTTGTTTTGTTTTTAAGGGACATATGTAGTGAAAATGAAACAGTTATAGTGAAATCTACCACGTCCTACAGCAAGTTCCAGCATTCATTCTTCTGAAACTTTGTCTGTGCAGATGTGCCACAGGCGTGTAATATATGTACAGCAGAACGTTACTTGAAATATCTTGAAGAAAACTTGTCCCTGTCCTACATTTCAGTAATTAGGGTACTGTGGAGAAGGGCACTTTTTACTAATCCCACTGAAGATATTCCAGTGTGCAACACAAAAAATACGAGTATTAAGACTGCAGAGAGAAAGGAACAGAGGGAGAGAATACCCGGCCCAGCGGTTGCAGCATGTATCAGGAATCGTACAATGCGGGCGCCTGGAAGACCTGCCGCTGGGACTGTTTCAGTTTCATCTAATAACTGAGTGACTCTGTGAATTTCCATGCCGTACTGTCATTGCAAGCTAATTAGGAATGTGCTGTGAAGTCATTTATTATTCTGCACCTCCTGCAGAGTACAAGAACACATTGTTTATTTCAGATGGGAAACATCCTTCTTCCCATCTCTGCATGTGAAGTGCTACATGGTTTTAGGTAGAACAGCTGTATGTCTTGATAATTACAGGAGTCCTAGATAATACTAAACACACAAATCTAGAAGTTATCCATATTATGACATTATTCTATAAGTCATTACTAGTTATTAAAGTACAGCCTTTTTCCTTTGCAGGTATGCCACAGTTCTTTCCAATTAAAAGAGGAAAAAAAAGCTAGAAAAGCTGCAAATCTAGCAGAACTCCATCCGTCTCACCACCAGGGGACACTGTCTTGTCATTTCAAAAACGTGAGGAAACAAATTTTTGCTTTAACACCACTAAGTCAAATTTAGATGGATAGATGAACTCTTGATGTGGTGGTTACATGCTTCCTTATAGCAGAGCCAGTAAATATGATAAAAACACGCCCAAAATAACATAGTATCTGAGAACTGGCTTTGAGCCTTTACATCACACGCACATACGCATCTCCCAACAACCAAAATAACATAAAGAACATAAAATCTCTGTCATCCTCAGTATAACACTACCATAGCAAGCTCAATTCTGCCTATATAAGCTAGTGCTGCTCCAGTGCTGCTGCTGACAAAGTACCGAACTGTCTAAAACCTCCAGCACAGCATTTACAGCAGAACAAGTTCTGCCAAAGCTCTTCTCAAACTGAGCGGCACTTCACGTCTCCAGCCATCTCTCTAAATTCAGTGGTGCTAATTAAGACAATGACAGCAGAGAACTCGAGCACAGGTAGCAAAGTCTAACTGATTCTGGACACTGAGTATGCTCAAGACCCTGTCCACCCTTTTATCCACTACTGAATGTGACGAGACAACGAGCACACCTTTAACAGAGCACTGGAAAATGAATGCAGAAGTAGTTATCACATAACCAGAGAGAGCTGTCACCTGGCACCAGAAGATGAAGATATATTTAAACCTCATAGTCCAGATAGCCAAAGAAACCGTTTACATCGGTTTTATCTACTGATGCTGGTACTTCTTTAAAATAGGCACAGTGGTATTTAGTAAGTCTTATTTGATACACATTTCCATTTAGGTTAATTTAGACATAATCTATGATTGCCAAAGAATAAGAATTGCATATCCACGACTGCTATAACATGACAGCACATTGTGTAAAGCAGGAAGTATGTTCTCCAACATTAGCAACGTGGAACCAAAAAAACATGAGATAAAAGGATGAAAACAAACATAGAGAACAGGCAGATGGGTTTATGAGTTTGTCTGCTTCAAACGTACAGTTTTGCTTCATTAATTAATACTTTGTCATGTTTCTGTATGTGCTAAAATAGGTAAACAGATGTCTCTAAATGCTTCAGTTGTGTCTTGAATGCTATACATTAGCACTATGCTGAAAAAGGTTGGCATCTATGTTACAGTGAGACCAGGGTCCCTTTGACAGGTATAGACTTACTTTTTTAATCAGTGATTTAGTCTGACACAGTCATTTTTTGAAAGCATAGGCTTCGTTCTTCTTTTGCAACTCCAGTATGCAGTACTCACTTGAATAAACTGGGTTCATACATTAAGTGATTCAGGTTATACAAAATCATTAAGTGAACATTCTAAGTAATATTTTACTCATCATCTTGGGTGGCTCAAGATTCAAAATTTCAATTGTGAAGCTTAAGAGTGCACTTGAATTGCTAAGTACACAGGAAATTGTACTTAGGTCAACTACAAACCCGGGGTGTTGCTGTCTAGAGCTCAGCATGTCTAATGGCGACGCCAGAGAAATTCAATAAAAAATATGCCCTAGTTCTGTGTATTCTGTACAACTGAAACACCTGAGCTAGCAATAAAGATCAAATCACCTCTCCCAAGTTAAACCCACTCTCCCTGGCTTATCTTATAGCCCTGTCAGATGACAGGGCCAACGGTCCTTAACCACACCAGCACCCATGACCCATACTGTGCCTGTTTCAGTTCTCAGTCTCACCAGGAGAAGGGATCAGTCACATTTTCCTTTACTGCTATTTTTTTCCCAACTACTGTTTAACTTCACTGGGCATTTACCTACCAAAAGCAAAGTGAAGTATATTCATTCAAAAATCTATATAGAGAGTGAAGACTTTGGAAAGACTGGAAAGCAGAGATTCCTACATGAAATTGTCGTGAGATCAGAAGTCTTACTGATATGCAGTCAATAGTTATCATTCAAAAACACAAAGGACACTAAGACTGCTTGCCAACGCTTCCAGCAAAAGCTGAGAATGTATATTTACTCCTAAGTTAACAGAGTTTATACAGAATTTTCTGTGGCATTTGAGTTTGGGCCATGGAAACTGCCTGGCTTATACTGCATCCGCCTGGCCTACGCCAAAGCAGCAGGGGCACAGGCTCTGAAGAGCTTCCAAAGGTAATTAAGCATGGCCTCTCAGGGTGCAGCTGCTCCGGGGCTACGTATCACCATCCCCTGACACTTCTCAGCACGTCATCTGTGAGCTGAGACTTCCACAGCTCTACAACATGGAGAATGAGCACTCCTGGATTTGCTTCAAGGCCAACCAGGTTAACTCAGGCCTTTACAGAGCTGGTCCAGACTCCACTGGGGAAGTCCCCAGCAACCTCACCTAACTGGATCTGCTTCAGGCAGGGACGGGACTCGGTCTCCTCTGGAGGCCCTTCCAAATTAAACTCTTCTACAATTCTGTGATCTTTCACTGTTTAAACCAACCCAAGAGACTGAAAGAAATCAGGGTGCATGTTCATGAAGATGGTATTCCCCAGGAGGCACACACACACACACACACACCAGTGTCCAACTGGGGCAACAGCTGGAAAAGAGAAAGCCTGTGCACAGCATCGGCTACTCTTTCCCCATGTATTGACAATCTCATCTATAAAGCATTTCTATAATGTGATCATACCGTTTACAGCACAGTTTCAACTAAAACTCTCCACTTCATGTGAACATGGAGACAAAAATGAATATACGTTGATTAAGACATGACCTAAACAGAAGAGAAAAACACTGGTATCACAGATGCGTCGTATGTTTTGGCAACTCTGAACATTCAGGTAAATAACGTTATTTACATTGCAGCTATACCACTAATAATCTATACTGCCAAGAGGTGGTGAAGCTAACTTTGGTACGGATATATTCTTAGTTCCAGGAACTAGAAAACAGGAAAATCATTCCTCCTAAGATTGGAAAGGAATTTTGCTTTACCGGTGTTTTGGTTTTACTGGGTTATTGCCTTTTCTGGAAGAGGAAGCAGAGATCAGACAGGACAAGCCTATTTAATATTTTTAGAATTTTAAGACGAGAGAATAAAAATTTTGACGGCTTTTGATGGATTTCTGATCCACGCTTTTTCTTTCTGCAGGCAATAAGTACTAAAAATTGGATCTCCTGCTGTGCAGCCCTGATGCTAACAAACACTTTCAGTTCTGACATTTCTGTGACACTTGATGCAACTGTCAGTGGGCCTTATTCAACACATCAGATACCCACGCAAGCTTCTGTCTCTGGGAGATGACACTGAACCATTCCAAACGTCTTTCACACAAATCAGCAAAAGTGCCTTCTCCCAGCACCTTTTTACTATGCATTTCACTGAAAGGGGTTGATTAAGTGTTAAAGAATGATTAGCCTGTTTTGCAATTATAAAGGATTGCACTTGACAAGATCTGACTGTATCTCAGGCTAGTCTCAGAGCTACACAATATTTGTAAAGCTGAAAATATTCCACTAAAAAAGTATTCGAAAAATCATTGAAATTAACAATTTTCTTAAAACGTGAGGAACAGAAGCTAAAATTCAGGCTAACATAAAAAACGTATTGCTTAATGACTTAACATACCTTACCTAGGTGGACCAGCGCCCAATATCCTTCAGCCTGCTCAGAGCTATTCCTTAAATGCTCATACCACGGGTACATTCAGTCAGGGTGTTATTACTCATATCTGCGATACGGACGCAGGCCAGGAGCATAAAGACTGACGCAGAACTGGCAAACAGCATCAGTCTCAACTGAGAATGCTTAATGCCGACAATGAAAAGCAGGGGAAAACCAACCCATACTGCATCCATGTGACTGCAAAATGAATTCGCAGAGGAGAAAACTTGCTTCTTGCTCCGACAGTCCATCAGCTGTGCCCGAACACACACCAACAGGTTACAGCACTCACCTCAAGCAGATTTGCACACGCACAAAGCGAGGAAATGGTTGAACAGCAGAAATTGTCCTTGTATTTTCATTTCCCTTGTCATTAAAGAAATTAATGGGTTTGACATATTCTTAAAACACTGTGTATAGCACTGAACACATTTAAAAGCAGGCTTGGAGAGAGAATTACAGAGAAAGAACAACTGTACTCTTGGAACTTGCCATGTGAAGCCAGTAATGGACTTAATGCATGAAACAAGCTAACAGAGCCCTGTGATTTTAAGTGGCACAACGTTACATCCAAGTTGCTCTCCTTACAATTAGTTTGGATTCAAGTGTTTCGTAGCAAAAAAAGAATGAAATCCCAAACTCAAGTAAATCTCAGTAAAATCAAAACAGTATCATTACTAGGAATTTCAGAGTTGAAAGCACTTCAAATTCCTGTAGCTCTAAACACACATTACGTGGATGTTCTTACATAGCGGTTTGAAATGTCTATCATGTTAGGACAATAGGCAGCAGGCGCAAATTAAAATATAGGTACAATTCAACAGAAGAATAAACATTTTTGCTGGAAGGATAACTCAACACTGGATGGGTTGCCCAGACTGATTGTGGAGTCCCATCCTTGGAGATGCTCAAAACCCAACTGGACATGACCCTGAGCGACCCGCTCTGGGTGACCCTCCTTGAGCAGGGTGGTTGCACGGGCATCTCCATAGTGCCTGCCAATCTCTGCGATTCTCTGATTCCGTAAGTAAATCTATTGTCTCAAACATGTGTCAGATCAAGTACACAAAACCCCCCAAACAATGGAGAGCCCCAGCTAAATGTAGGAATTATAAGCGATCATGCTCCATCGTAAGGAGGTAAAGGACGTCACCGAGCCGTACTTCATTCTCATATGAAATCTCCCCTTCATCAGGAGCAGCAGCCACTGGGCAACTGAAGCACCACGTGCCCAGTCAGCACGGCGTGAGCCAGCACAGCTGGGGGACCAGCACAGGCTCCCCAAGGGATGCAGAATCCCACTTCAAACCATAAGCAGCACCACCTCCTCCGTAACACCACTCTGGCCTGATAACTGTGCTTGGTCTCAGGGATGTGCTTTACTTCAAACAACTGCAGAATGTATTCCCATATTTGATGCATTTTGAGCCACGTATTTATTAAATAAGTAATATTTACATGCCATTCCGTCTATTTTTTAATGTTACTTAATACTGTGTTTCTGCTTTACATAGAACCCTTTCTAAGCTTGATAGAATACTATTTGGGTGCAAATAATTATTTTTTTCCTAAAATTACCTTGCACAAGGTACCCTGATCTAAAAGCAGGCCAAGATCAAACACTGAAACATTTTGCATTAGTTTCAGTATGCAGATAGTCCTGAGAGGACCACTACAATCCTTAATATTTCAACACAGCTAAGCTTTTTACCGAGTTAAGACCAGAAAAGATACTCTGGCTGAAAGTCTTCCTTAGAATACCAGATGCTTTAGCATTTAATACCATACACTGTGATGCCTAGTAACTCAGCACAAACCTATTAATTTTTCATATAACAATGTGTAGGTTTGTAGCACGACACTAAAATCCACTTTTTTTCTAGAATGGCTAGTACAGCTCAGACACACTCCCTTTGCATTCAGCGATTTCTGAACACACCAAATCGAAATGAAAACCATTAAAAAGTAGAATCTCTCACCTGAAACCAGAAGCCTTGCCAGAGACGGGCTGGGCTTCTTACATGAATCTGTGTAAGACAGAAAAAAATCCTGTACATATTGTCACCCATACAAAAGCCTGACTTCTTCACATATTAAGTTACTAAAATGAAAACTGACAGAAAACACTTGTCAGCTTCATTTAACCAGATGCTACCTGACAATTTCCACATGGAATTGGGGAACTACATCTTGAAGGGGATGTAAAACCACAAAAAAAAAAAGAGAAAGAACTTGTCAAATCAAATAATATAGGCACAGACCTCATAAAGGGAAATGGGTATATTTATTAAATCAACTTTAACTTCCATGGTAACTGAGGCAGTCGCTCCAGCCACTGCCCCTGTCACTTTGACAGCAATGCCATGTCCGCGTGGGAAAAATATGCTTCAATGCTTTTGAAATACCTAGAAATGTTGGCCAATGTAAAAATAAAACCTTTCCCTTAAAAACCTTCTCCTTCCACTTAGTTATAGCATTAAGGAAAGGAAATGCCTGTTAAAAGCATGAAAGAAGAAAACGGTACTTTAAATGGAGGTACCCCCTTCCTGCAATATCCTGGACTGTTCCTAATGTAAACTTTGAGAACAGTGGGGAATACTAATAATTTCTCAGGAATCTGACAGAGAAAAAAAAAGATACAGCTTCAACTGGAATTATTTTAATTACTCATTTATTTATACGGGAATTATTTGCTGGATAACTTCAGTTCCTCTTTAAGGACCTGAAGCTAAAGAGAATGAGTACTTTTCATTTTATTGTGCAAGACCTGTCAGAATTTTTAGCTTCAGAGACACAAATATTCCCACTAATGCCATGGTGTTTCATAAAATTTAGGTTCAAATTGCTCTGCTCGTGCAGGACGGGTGGTTGATTTCTTGGAGATTTTTGCCTGCTACCTTTCCACTTAGTTCCTACACCAGGGAAGCTTACTATGATTTAATCTGAACCAGATCAGCATTTTAAACTCACTTAATTAACAGCTTTCTCTTTCAGTAAACCTAGTTAATCTCAACAGCGCAACACTGGGTGTATTTTAGTTGGGATCAGGGGTGCATCCACTCACCCTGCTTCCGCTCCCAGTGCACACCAATCTCACAACACACAAACTGGATTGCTTTCAGATGAGGCGAGACTGAAAGGTCCTCCTCAGGACTAAAGGACATCTGAGTCTCTCTACTTGCAATACCACAGATGCTTAAGACTATATTTTAACACGTAGCTTTGCAGCAAGGCTAAAGCAGGCATTGGCCGATCACCTCTTACGTGCCTATTAGAGAAATAATGAAATGTGTCAGAGAAAAAGGCCCAAGCAGGGACGACTCCTCTGAGTCACCAGCAAGAAAACAAACATCATGAAGATAAAAATTCTTCCTCTTTTTAAAGCCTGACAAATCCTAGCTATACACCAGCTGTTCATCAAAATCAAGAAACTGAGTATTTTCAGCCATAGGGAGGAGAAATTGACAGTAAAAAATGAAAAAAGGAAGGGAGCTTCTAATGATCAAGAAAATTACAGGAGGAAGAAAAGAAAGCCAAAGGGTGAGAATCCTCTTTTTCGTCCAAGTCTCAAAAGATATTTGTAAAGCTCACACCATTGAAAAGAGGGTAAAACTTAATTGCTCGCTTGCTCACAATATAAAAGGGTGTGTCCTGCTACCAGCACTTCAGGATTTGAACAATGTACATGCAACATACCTAACACAACCTTATTTTACAGTTTAGTGGGAGAAAGAGTATCTCCCTTAAAAAAC
Source organism: Rhinoptilus africanus (assembly GCA_013400135.1). Taxonomy (NCBI): domain Eukaryota; kingdom Metazoa; phylum Chordata; class Aves; order Charadriiformes; family Glareolidae; genus Rhinoptilus; species Rhinoptilus africanus. Next base: position 100,705 of record VXBO01008744.1, read on the forward strand.
TGAAAAAGTTTATCAACTAAAATGTAACTAAATGTAAGTATGTGTAACTACCAAATAATATGCAAATAAAATCCACTATCAAAAAAAATCTGCCTTGGAAAGCCTCCCAGTTAGTGGAATCCTGCTGCTGGTGCGAGGCCGCAGGGCAAGGCCAGACACACTCAGTCTTCCCCCTGTTCTTTGGGCTTGATTACATGCTGGGTCTCAAAACCCAGCATCTTTCACCCCAAATTCATGGCACTCCCATGATGAAGGAGGGCATGCAGCACACCTCGCAGCCGGGGAGGGAGCCGCAGGAAGGGATGGCCCCCGCACCCAGCAGTCCCCCGTGGAGCCTCAGCGCGGAGGGAAGCCAGGAGCAGCGCGGAGCTGGGCCACCCTGCCAAGCACGCCAGATGCGGGCACTCTCGCAGGTGACTGTGACACGGGGCCCAGAAGAGTGTGCTCAACACGCAAGCACCTGACAACCTCCATCTAATTCATAGTGCTTCTAGGGGGCCAAAAAGAGGATCAGGCTGCCAGCCACCAAAGCTCAAGGGCACTTAGCTTATTGCACAAAGCACCAGCTGCATGGCTTGCCATTTATTCTCCATTTAGCTATTCCTACTGCAGGGACTTAAAGTAAATCTGAGTGTGCCAGTAAATCTGAGTAAATCTGGTGAAAATGCAAAACCCACAGCCTTCGCCTGTGATGTCTGATATAAGGAACAGCCAGAAGCTCTGGGGGAGGAGATACCACCAGCTGGGAAAACAGAGAGTGAGGAGCCCTTCTGCAGACCATGCGTCAACAGCAAAGTCGGATCCTGGAAAACATCTCCAAGGGAGTTTCTTGCCTTATGATCAGGGTGGAAATAAAATGAGAACTGGAGCCAGAATTGGGTAGAGAATTGTAGCCATTTTTCTTACTGTGAACCACGACCACAGAATCTCTAACGTGTAATGGGATGGGAATTCACTCGACAGGAAATGGTGGACACATCATTTCTCCAGAGCAATTTGTGCCCTCCTCTAAATTCCAAAATTCATTCCTAGAGAGAAACTGCATATATTAACGTAGCTATAATAAATCACTACTCGTAACCAATAACTGCTAAGACGCTCAATCGAAGTTTGAATCCCCAGCCCTGCCAAGTATGAACACGCATCTGACATGCATGCCTCTCCGCTGCTCTCCCTAGAAGTCTGTTATTCCTATCCCATCAACACAGTGTTACCAGGGGACATGTACTAAGCGGAAAACTTCCTTGCTGACGGCTGTTCCTGTACTCCAAAAGTTCAACTGCAACATCATGTCTGAGTGGAGGACATCAGTTCTCACATCCGCAGGCTTCTGCATTCATATTCAGAATCCTTGGTGGTATCTGAGCAATGTTTTCTCCACTTGGAGCATACCATGCTATTGAATTTCTTAAACAAAAATCAAGATGGTGAGAGATTTCAAAGAACCTCTACAGCTCACCAGCCCTCTCCAGGCACAGATTCATTGCCCAACCAAGAGTCCATCGTATGAAGATTTATCTTGTTAACACAGACAGAAGGGATCTCAACAGATGATCGAGTAAGTATTCCAAGGTTCATTCAGCTTTCAAGAAAGAAGAGTAATTAAACCTATTCTTACAGATTGAGACTCCCAAATGACGCACGAGAATCCACACTTTTCTAGTCGTTAACGCTAAGAATTTTTTCACCGACATCTAACGTGAAACTTTCTTCCTGCAGTTTGACTTGTCCCGCTTACCAAGGATACAGGAGAAAAAAATAATCTGTTTGTAGTAATACATCCTGTATTTGTAGACTGTTATGTTCCTCCCACTACCCAATCCTCTGTGGTTCATACACGTACTAAAAGTTACAGTAGTTTATATACCAATACCTAAAGAATCTGCAATCAGCGTTCCCAATCCATTTGCCAACTGCCCTGAAGAGTCATTATGCAATTAATGCATTGGACCCAGCGGCGCAGATACTGACACCTGCAGTGTCTCCCAGCAGGCACCTCCAATTCCTACGCAGCTGATGAATCGAAAAGGCTCTCCGGCTCCTCTTAACATGACCTTTCTCCGCTAAGCTTCAAATGGCTTCACACAGAGGCAGCAGACAGAGAACCTGGGGAAAGCTTCCTATTAATGCAAACTTTCCCCACACGTTCAACGTCTGCTGCTGAGCACATCCAGTGCTATTTCTTTTAAATGTGCCTGGATTTTTTGGATAAATATGCCCTTCTGCAGCCCCTCCCCACACATAAACACATGCATACTACTTTTCTCCTATTCAACCTTAAAAATCAACAGAAACCAATTACTGCAGTGCTAACATACGCATTATACCGGATCCTAGTCAAGGTATCTAGCAGTTCCCAGTTCTAGTAACCCATGTGTTAGCCAGTTTTTTAACTTTTGTCAGCACATTTGGTATGGCTGCCGGAGTCAACCTCTGCTGCGTTCTAGTGCTCCACAAATCAATCCTATTCTGCTTTCCAAAGCACCTCCTGAAAAATCAGTCAAAAAATTCTTATGACCTTCACGCCCAGGGGAGTTCTCTGCATGTCTGAAGCACGTGTCCCAATCTGATTAGTCACACAAAAAATTAAAAGACAGAGGGAAAGGTATTCTCTACTTCAAATGCATCATGCACCAAAACAGGACCGGAGGATGAGAAGTAAGAGCCCAGTCTTCGTTTTAGTACATTTCAGCATCCTACAAACTGCAACTCCCAGGAATTTTTATCCAACATTGTTTGCTTACCCGCTGCTACCTTGTCATCCTATTTTTCTAAAGAAAGAACACTTCAACAGAAAGCACTCAGATACAAATCCTTTAAACTCTGCAGTCCCATTCATGTGCAAGCAGGTCCAAGACAGCAAGAGTTTAACAACAATAAGCCTCTCAGAACTAAAAATTCCATCCCCTAAGAGGAAGTTCAGTAACGAACATGCATCTTCCTACTTTTTTCATTAAAAATGAAGAAACAATCCCAAGTAAAAGGAAACGCATTCATCTGCTACTCAAAAGTAGTCATCACTCAATTTGTCATGAGACTAAGTGTACAGTCCATACTATTCCTGCTAATTAAGTCAAATTAACAGCTGAAATTAACCTCCTTCGAGAAGTATCTCACAATATGATTTCACCTCACCACCTGGCAACTAGTGCTTTCAGGTAATCGTGAATACAAGTAGTTATCAAAATGTTAATGTTGTCCATGTTTTGTGCTTTAGAGAAGCAAATACATTCTTGTTTCTTAGTTGTTTTATTGTACTATACTCAGATACATGCCAATCTCTGGCATTACTAATCATCTTCACGTCCTTCATGCTTCCTTTACAACGCAGTTTCTCACAGTTTGATCCTAATACACGTTTTTTAATGTAACTGTTTTCAAAACGTCAAATTTAATGTTTAACAATCTTGTTTACACTCAAATGCTTTTGAGAAAGATCAGATAAAATGAAGCTATCTTAGCCTAGCATCAGTCTCAAAACGTTAGTAGCTTTACTTTGTACTTTGTGTTTACACCTTAAATATTAATTTAAGCAATTAACAGCCTTTTGATCTTCAAAGGCTTATGGTGCATGGGTCTGTCATCATCCCTGAGTAACAGTGTGACTTCTGCTCTTGGAGTACTTCACCAAAACCCAGACAACTTCCACTGATTTCATGGTATCTTCTGCATGAAATACACCTGGACTTTTTACCAAATAGTCAACATGAAAGAAGACAGTAAAGCTTGTTTTTCTCTCCCCACTGGGTTTATAAATATTCCACAGACAACATAACATTTTAAATAATCAGAAGTATTTGGCAGTCTAAAATCATGCAAATTAATACAAAGGTCCAATAGTCAACAAATACTCAGTTTTCCAAATAAAGGTCCCCCTGTAAGGTACTCAGTCTTCTTTTAGACAAGATTTGTTGAAGGCTGAAAGGCCACATTTCAGGTGGCAAAATGGGAGCCTTCTGGCTCCAAAAGTTGAGCCAATCACTTGAACACATTAATTTGATTTGTTATGTACTGAAACCCTCCCAAAGTTTATTTCATACGCGGAATTATGTGAAAAACTTAGAACACTGTTATTGAAAATAGAACGATACCATACTCGACTACGCTGCACGTAGTCACAAATCACTTAATTTTGTTTGTATTGTAATAATATTGCTTTATTATTCACAACTTACTAAACTGCTTTGTTGCTAACCTCTTATTCATAAGTGGTTGAAATCCAATATCCAAGGACCAAATAGCCCGACATGCAAACCGCCTACTAAATTCAAGTGAAATGCATACTGAATATATGAAGGCCTTTCATAGCTGTAAGGTCTATGTTGGGCCTGGACAAGACAAATGAGAATAGAGCAGCCATGGTTTATAATTCCATTGCTCATACATCATGAAAAGCACACTGTGATGGTTCCATTCTGCATGAACCTACAATGAATGATAATAAAAATAGATTTTTTACTCAGAGGAATGCATTTCTGAAAGTGTCTCTCAAAAACAACAGTTGGGTAATACTAACCACCATTCAGATAGAGGTTACTTTTCTGCAAGGAAGTACATGGTGTGACTGCTTAAAGGCAGATCGAAATTCATGGTCCTGGAGATTCCTGAGCTTCTCACAGTCTTTTCAAAGAAAAAAAATACACATTAGGTAATTATTATTCGAGTACTTATGGATACCGCAAGTATTTCAAGAGCCCTGCCGTAGAAATGGAGGTATCCATAGCAAAATGAAAATTTCAGTTCAGCAGGAGGAAAAAACCCAAACCATTGGGAATGATAAACTCTCTGCAAGATGAAGAGTAGTACAATAGATGAGAAACCAGCAGTATGCTGAATTAATTTCATTAAAAAGTAAAATATATAATTTTGTACAGCCTTAAAACCCTCCTAGTTATCCACAAACAGGCAAAGAATACACACACTCCCTATGTGAACTACAGACAACTCGCAGATTGCAGCGCGATTCTGCGACTTCACTGCTGCTTCCCTGGTTATTGTACTACTCTTTCAAGTCTAAAGCCACCATAATCTGCTTATAAGCCTTTACGATTCATGCTCATTTAAAAACAGTTCTCCTACTTGCTTGTGTTGACAAGACACAAATTTCATCACAGTGCCTTTTACTATAGGCTTGCTCAGCACTTGGTCTCAATGGGGGATGTCTAGATACCACCCTAATAGAGAAAATTATTAAAAATGAACATTTGACCCTGAGGAGTCTCTGTTCAATCCGTTTAAATCTACAAATCACATGTATTGCTTTTCCTGGGCATATGGTACTAAAACCATAGAAGCTCGTAGACAAAACAGACCTCAGAGAATACTCAAAAAGTCTACTCATTTTTCTTTTGTTACAGAAAAAAATGTTAATTTCTCTCAACAGAATATTTTATAACTAATGATTCAGGTTTTTTCCTCTAACTGACACTAAGTAGGACTGTGTTCTGTCACGTTTCCTTCCACATATAAACACCTACCTACACATACGTGCAGGTATTCCAGCTTGAAGTATCTCCTGACATNAATATATAATTTTGTACAGCCTTAAAAGCCTCCCAGTTATCCACAAACAGGCAAAGAATACACACACTCCCTTATGCTTCCATTTTAAAAAATAAAATACTATTTGATCCATTTTCTTGATATCACATGGTTCAGTTGAATGAGCTGGTCTTGGTTCACCGAGCTAGAAATTGTCATTAATTAATAACAGGAATGGATAGAACAAAACTGTTTCCAAAAATTCAGGTCACATTTGGTCTTTAGTTTTAAAAGCCTTTCACCTACTTTTTATTTTATTAAGTAACCAAATGCTTCCTTTTTCATATTTGCCAAAGGAAATTTGAGAATATTTGGTATTAGTATCTATTAAATGAAATTTATAGATATGAAAAGCACTGATTTACATTTCAGTATTGGCCTATGTATTTCAAACAGATTGGATAATTCTCAAAGGATTTCAAACATTTAATTTTAAAATAAAACATAACTTGGGGGTTGAGCTAAAATGAAACTTTTCAATAATATCTCATTTTGCGGAGGCATCTTCCATATTTAGTTGAAGGTGCAAAGTTTTCATCCCAGTTTTTCATACTGCCAGTAAATAAAAGCTTCACTCGTGTCCATCTTTAGCCTGTTATAGGAAAAATTAAAAACCCCCTATGTTCTCCCTGGAAAAAACTTTGCTATAACACCAACTTTTTGCTGTATACGTGATCTTGCTAAGGAGCATCATACAACTACACACATCTCCACAAGCTGAACAGGGGGCTCCCCTCTTTTATCTGCTCCCACAGAGAAGGGCAACGTGGGCCTGGCGTGACAAGGTAGGACGAGTGAAAGAACGGCGTTGTTGGATGCTTTATGCTTTACAAAGGGAAAAGCCCTTTGCAGGCACAGCACAGATTTGTCACTCTGGAAAGAGGAAAGGACCATTCAGCCATTCTGTAGTGTTCTGCTGCCCTGGGCCCTCAGTAGGTACTGTTTTCTGACTCAGAGGTGGATGGTCTGAGACACACGTGCAAGGCATGTTCTAGCGCAGGAGTGTTCACAACAGTCTAACTTCTCAGGAAACTGTATGCTGAGAAGCGAAGTTACACAGGAGAGGCGAAAAAATACTAGAAACCATTTAGCTTGAGAAGAATGTGACGGCAATACGATTTGCAAATATTCACAGAGGTTGCTATTTGTTACTTGAGGGGGAATCAGGTATCAAGAAGGTAGGTATTGCTTTTTCCTGCTTAACACAAAAATATACAATTGCTCATATTTTCTTTTCTGAAATGGCTATCTGTTCTGGGATAACATTTGTCTTAATTGCTCTTTAAACAAAAGAAAAAAGGATGAAAGAGAAGAACTGCATGGGTGGAGAATGCCATTTTCACTTGTTATGCTATTATCAAACACATGAACAAGTGTGTGGCTTTATTAAATAAGAATCAACAAAACAAAACAAATAAAAAAATAATTATTAGGATAATGACCAAGAAAAGTAAAACCATAGCATGCTAGTCCTGTATTTCCTTTCGTACCTTTGTTTCAAATATTCCACTATAGCATTTTCTGCTATAGTGCACAGCAGTAAAATTGATTTGTTGTTCCACAGGCTAAGAACAGCTTGAGGACTGAGAGCCACCCATCTCCAGAGAGCCATTAAATGAGGAGGGGAAGTGCCAATCAGGAGAATTTCCAATGAGAGAACAATTTCCGCAGTGGCTTCACTGACAAGAAAACACATGCCCAGCAACCCCTAGCCCCCACCAAGAGCCTCTCAGTATTTAAAAAAACCAGTAACACCTTTAGACTTACAAATAATCTACAATAATTTTGAACGCTGCTGTTGGCAACTCAACGCTGATTGCTGAGCTCCGATTACATTTCCCCCCAAAATCAAGAACCCAATATTCAAGACTGACTGAAGCTAGTGAATCATCTGCTTCAAAATAGGATTCACATACGTTCACCTATCCTTGTAAAATCAGGAATTATAGCAGATTTCCTGAAGGAAACAAGTGAGTCTCGAGTCCATAGAATCACAGGGTTGGCAGGGCCCTCTGGAGATCCCCCAGTCCCACCCCCTGACAGAGCAGGGTCACCCAGAGCAGGGGGCACAGGAACGCCTCCAGGCGGGTTTGGGATGTCTCCAGAGACGGAGACTCCACCACCTCCCTGGGCAGCCTGGGCCAGGGCTCTGCCACCCTCAAGGGAAAGAAGTTCCTCCTCAGGTTTAGGGGGAACTTCCTGTGCTCAAGTTTGTGCCCGTTCCCTCTTGTCCTGTCCCTGGGCACCACTGAAAAGAGCCTGGCCCCATCCTCCTGACACCCACCCTTCAAGTATTTATAAGCATTGATAAGGTCTCCCTCAGCCGTCTTTTTTCCAGACTAAAGAGACCCAAATCCCTCAGCCTTTCTTCATAAAAGAGGTGTTCCAGTCCCCTCATTGTAAAAACAAAAAGTTAATAAAAAAGTTGTAACAGAAATCACAGATTTTAAGAACCAGTTTTTCTTTTGTTTTGCTTTAATTACAGAAGACTGTTACGCAATTTCCATGAGAGTTCCTACTTCTGACAACTGCAGCATGTACCTGCTTGTAATTCTGCTGCCACGTTAGCAAAACGTCCAACGACACAACTTCTGTCCTTGGCAGGACCGGCATATCTTTACGTATGTTTCTCTAAAATGCTCCCGAATTGCCTATGTTAAGGAATGTGCAGTAGAGGAATAACGATTTGCAATTCAATTTAAATTGTTAAGCACAATGAAACCTCAGTGTGTCAGTCTGCGAACAGTGTAACCCAAGGTTAACCATGGAGATGGCCTAAGTGACACAGCTGATAACCATGCACTGCAGCAAGGAACAGGTATCAGATACAGAACAAGCAAAACAGAGAAAGAAATCTTGTCCGCATCAACAGAAAGAGAAAACTACTCAAAAAAGAATAGGCAAAAAAAATCCAGCTGGTTGCAGTGGGAGGCAAAAATGGTAACGTGAAGAGAAGAGAGAAAAACAGGGATGATTTTGTAAACCTTGCATCTGTCTCTACAGGAGGACTTGTATGCAAACTTTTTGTTTATTTCTTTACCAAAGGAAAAGGATACTAATACTCCCCAAGACAACAATCTTTTCAGTTCATTGAAATGTGTCACATCAGATGAATATGGGAGAAGTGTTACCAAACTATTGTTTTAACGCACCACATCATTTGCTTCTGCTATCACACTCAGAAGTATGCAACTCAGGACACAGTTAAATTTCACACTTGGCGAAATCTACCATGATATCACCATTGAACTGGAACCGTCAGACAACACAGAGCTGGAGACACTTAAGAGTCCCTTATCCTTTTTTGCCATTGCTAAAATCCAGAGCAAACCAGCACACTGAACTTGGCATTTCAATGCCAGCTTAGGACACCAAATACTGCAGCTTTCTGGCTGCACCAGAGTCCCTGTTTGCTCCCTGTGGTGGGCTAATGCACTCTTCCCTTTCCCAGCCCTCTTTTTCCCTTCAGCTCATTCCTTCGGGAAGGAGGAAGCTATGACATTTCCAGCCATTCCTTACCCCAGACTTGAAAGTAGCTGGCGACTTTGCTAAAAGGGGCCACCTACCACAATCCTTCAGGCCACCGGGGCAGACAGGGGAGGGGTTCCTCTCCAGCAAGTCAAGCTTTACAAGGACTGGTAAGAAGAAGCCACCCTAGGGAACACACGCAGATGGGTAATTTATATGCCAGGGGTGCGTGGGACACCTAGCACGAAGGATTCAGAGGTGCTTTTTGCACTTGGTAAGTCTGACAGCTGGACTCCCTGCTGGTTAGGAAATGACAAATTTTGTGGCACAGGGAGATGGCAGAGAGCAGAGAGACAGTCAGTTACCTGAGTGCATTTTACCATGAAGAAATGCAATTTCATATTTATCTTTTATTCCCGCTACTTGAATAGAAAGGAGAATTAATAAACACTGTACGACTTCTAATTTCTTATTCTGGGCTGACATGATCATCCATTATTCCTGAGGAAAAAAGGGAGCCAAGTAGAGTTCACACCAGAACAGACTTCCTTGCTATTCCCAAACACCCACAGAAGGCACTTGCACATGGAATTAAGGCAACGGTATTTGAAATACT
>VXBO01008744.1:110336-137246 GCA_013400135.1 Rhinoptilus africanus
GTATTTGAAATACTGAAGACTACGACCACAAAATTCATAGCTAAAATCTAGTTCCACAACAGAGTGAAAAGCATTATACTGGAACAGCTGTTAAATATTTCAGTACGGGCTTCATACAGCATCGCTGCTGTTGAGAAGCTGCTCCTCTTTTCTTACTTCAGGGTAATTATTTTGAAGAAGCGAGGGCAAGGTTCACTTATAACTGTAACGCCAGACCACCAACTGAATAGCAGTCCCTCCAGAGAAGCAGCGTTTCCTACCCCCGTGGTACACATAGCAACAAGCAAACTGACTCCCAGACAATACTATCTAAGGATCAGCACGCCTCAGCTTCAGAAATCATGTCACTTATCTGGACCTTCTCATATGAGTGTTAGGCTCTTCAGCAGTAACTGTTCAGGACACTTGCGAATCACAGCGTGACACAGGCTGGAAGGGACCTCCAGGGAATCTCTGATTCAGTCCCCCTCCATCCAGAAGCAGGACTAACTTCAGAATTAAACAAGGCTGCTCAGGATGAGTTTTATAGCCCAAGCTGACAAACCCACAACCCCTCTGAGCAACCAGGTTTCAGTGTTTCACTGCCTTCGTTCTGAGATTTTTGTCCAGTACCTAGCCAGAATTCCCCTTGATGCAATTTGCAACTTCACCAGCTCTCTTGGACTCTTACTCCTTAGTTCCAACCAGTAAGGAAAAACAACAGGTTTTCCATCTATATTGCTGACTACCATCAATCTCTAAAGTAATTTCAAACTTGAGCATCCCCTACAGCAGTCTTAAATACAAAGGATCCACTATAGTCAGACCAAATACATTATTAGTTATGACTCAAGGCATCTGAAGTTACTGTGAGTTCAAATTCTGTATGTCTAGGTATGCATTTGTATTCTATGTTTAACAATACCTATTAAAAGAAAGAACTAATGGAAAAAGGAAAACCCAAATGTGAAAATAAAAAGAAACTAGTGCTCCTCGGAGAAAAATACAAAGGCTCATAAACTCTTGTCGTTTACAAATAAAAATACAATAAAGCAGGGCAATTAAAAGTTACAAAACTGTATTTGCAGAAAAGCTTCTTAATCTTCTTTCGAACAGTTCGTAAGCAAAAAAGGAACCTGTAGAGCCAACAGATCATCAAACCATAGACAAGAAGTTCAGAATAATGCTTTTGCACGTACATTTGACACAGTGGAATTCAGAAAAGCAAGAATCCTTCTTGATGGGCAACTTCTCAAAGGATCTATCATAACTGTAGTCAGAAGGGGCTATAGGTTAAATAAAAAATACTTAGGCGATAACAAATCACCACAACTAGACAACATACAGTATTTCTAAAAGACCTCACCAGTGAAACTGTTAATTACCATTTGTAATAATCCCTGACTTAAAAATGCTCCTGTGTCAAAGAACTGAAAGGTAGCAAATATATTAACTCACTTTTAAAGGCTTTGGCGAGACCAAGAGAGCTACAGATCACGTCTGCGGTCTGCACCAGGTAAATTGATAGGAATAATAGTGAACAAGAGGATCAGTGTACAAAGGGACAGAGACTGAGGCAAGGACAGCAGATGGCGATCAGAAGAATGAAGCAGCACCCAGAGAAATGACAGCAGCATGGACCAGCACTACTCCAGGTGGGAAAGGGACAGCTGAGAGGAAAAGATGCCTATAAAAACAAGGAAGTCACCACAAAAAAGACTAGGGCACCACAGCTCCCTGCCTTCTCCAACTGACACTCACTGTCATGCAATAGTAACCTTTTCTTTTGTTTGGCAGATATATTCAGAAAACAAATGTTTTTGTGCTATTCCAGGATTTTCTTATATAAAAAACGCAATTCCAAGTGGCATCAAATGAAATTACATGGTGGTCGGTTCAAAAGAAACAAGAATCGATAGTTCCTCACTCATCATGCCATGAAGCTGGAGAATTTTTTGATTTTTTGAATATTTTTTTGTGGATACTTCTAGTATCCACAGTAGGATACTGTGGATACTAGAAGTTCACGCAGGCTCAAAAGGCAAACTGTACGGGAAAAATGTCTCCTAATAACCAGGCACTGCCTCTGGCACAAAACGTCCTCGAGTCAAAAAACAATGAAAGCCTGAAGAATATTCTGGAGAAGATGGCGCTATGCAGGACCGGTACGGCTCCTCTTCTCAAGGCAACTCATACTGTCTGCTGGTGCAGAGGGTTTCTGGACTTACCTGGATGCCTGATCTGACCTCGTAGTTTCTATTCCAGGTTTTTGAAGGCTTTTATTTTCCTGATAAATACAATTATAACCAAGATGATGCCACAGAAGTTTAGGATCAGCATTTTTTTAAGACAAAAAAAAAAGGCTTCTCTATACATTATAGAGGTATTAAGTCAGTTGATGTAAAAATTTTATCTGTGTAAGTTGATATAAAATGTCAAAGTCAGTAGAACTCCATGGGCTTCAAGTCTGACTGAAATCAATCGGAGTTTTGTTTGTTTGAGTATAAGGTTAAATTACGAATTCTCAGAGTTTTCTGACCTTAAGATTTATCGATGAGCAGTAAGAGAAATTCAACCATATGAAAAGTTCTTTAAATAATATTAAAAAGACTAATATCCAGACATCTAAATTAACATCTACCTAATTAAAACCCTAATCCCTAGTTCAAAATTCAGGCTGGATATTACACAACAAGATGCTGTCCTGTGCATTAAGACTTCTTCCCTAATAATTGTTTTGGAGGCATCTAGAACAATGTTCTTGAAGTAAATTATGACTTCACTTATAGTAATCCAAGGAATTAGTAACAGTTGAAAAAATTAGTCAGACTTCTAATTTACTCTTGAGCTGGTTCTTTGAATGTGTCTTTTGTGAATTTTAATACATATTTTTCATTTATCTTTTGAAAAAGGCATTTGAACACAGTGAGGGGGCACGACGGTGCAAGACACTGAGTATAATTGTGACTAAATCCAACACAATAAAAAGACCTTTTCACACAAACAAAAGATCACAAGAAAGTGTTATCAGAAGCAAACACAGACAGAAGAGTTGTAGGAGTAAAAGACTAAGTGTATGCCCCCTCCTTGCAGCTTTGAATCAGCAGAGTTAACAGTTCATAAGAATAATAAAAACCTGGCCAAGAGCCCAGGGCTGTACTGCTGCTACAGGTCATGACAGTTACCTATGGCTACAGAAACTACAGCAGAAGTGATAGATAAGGAGATGTCAGAGACTGACCGGTTATAACCCCAAAGAGAAAACAGGTGCTGGGATCCAGCCAAGAAATATCTGCCGCGCTACCAGAGATGAAAATCATGCTTGTTCAGAAGGACCCTAGCAGAGTAAGTCCACATCAGGAGTGGTTCTCCCTGGCTTTTTCTCAGATGGTTGAGAGAGAAGATAACAGCCAGGAAATGGCTGGCTGACAGCACACAGCTGTGAGAGTATACTGCTCTCAATCCAATCTCATCTGGGTTTTTTTTCAGCATTTATCTTACTTTATACATTCATGGACTATCAAAACATCACGCCAAAACATCCCATCGCCCTTATTTCAAAATAATGATATCATCATTCCCAGATGCTAACAGAAAAAAGAATTCTAGATAGATATGCATTCTAGATCAATGCTATATAAAGGAAGCATGGAATTAGCTACGTATCAGATTCATGTTTCAGTTCACCATTCTGCTCCTACAAAGGGAAATGCTGCTATGAAAATCAGCCCCAGTTTTGGCATAAGCACGCTTATAATCTAGTGCAAGTGACATGCTTTACAAATAGGCACAGTATGTATAACTTCCAGCACGGCAAGGAAAAAAAATACCTGCGAAAACTTCTCAAGCACCAGGAAGCAAGACTGGCACCAGGAAGGCTTTAAGCTCTTGTAGCCAGGCCAGTCCTGGATAGACCAGCGTTGCAAGGTTATTTGCATAATGGTCTGTCACTCTGCATCTGCCCATCAGATGGGCTTTGGGGCTGGGAAGCTCCCCACCCAGTAGATGAAGACCCCAGTCATGATTCACCTTCCCCGCCTCCTCCTTTTTTTTTTTTTTAAACATTTGCTTTAATTACAGTTCAATCACTGCTATAAACGAATTCACTAGGAGTGTGACACAGGTATTCCCTCAACATGAAGTCCCCTGAAAACAGGGCTATGGTCCAAGGATGAATATATTAGAACAAGACTGATTCCCCCTAAGACCCATCTGTTTGTTGAAGCCTTCTGTTCCGAATCAGCGTGACTTTGACCATTGCCATAGGAGCCAAATGGATGAGGATTAGGCTCTATTTGGAAGCAGTCCTGTTTGCTGATCCCTCCTGGTAATGGAAAGGCACTCTAACTGTAGGGGTCCAGCCATGGCTAGGAGATGCCTACTGACAGCTGTGAAATAGCATGGTGTGGCTCATCCATCATTCACACACTCTGCAAGCTTGAGCTTTGGCATGGTGATACTTGGTCACCTCAAGCCTTAGGGACCAGACTGTTTCCAGATCAAATTTAGGGAATGATGCAGTCTGGGCCTAAGTCTTTAAAATGAAGAAGCAAGGAGAACAGACACAGACTCAGCCCCGAATCTGATGTACAACGCAGACAATGGCAAAGCTCTTGACACGAGATATATTGACACCAGACATTCTAGATAGAGTTTGCTTTTTACATCTGGGGGAGAGAGCATTGAATAATTTCCATATCAGTTACATATAAATAACAAAATATGCTAAAGTATTGGCATATATAAAAATCTCATCTTCAGTACTGTAGGTCATCATACTGCTTGGATTTCTTCTGTTGCCTGCATTGCCTGTAACTGGCTAAGCAGGAAAACGCATTACGAAGAGCAACCTACTTTATCTCATCAAGACTTCCTAACATAAGGCAAACAAATCTAGCAGTGCATTTAACACTCTTTTGAACAAAAAGGCTTTGAGAGAACACTTATTCTTCTTTATCAGGTTTTACAGTGATTAAGGATTGATTCATGTGACTTCTCTTTGCACATCATTGTCAGTCATGAATAAACCATGAGCTCTCAAGCTTGACCTCTTGAGAAAGCTGCTTAGGATTTTAGTAACTAACAGCTCTTTGCAATGACAGAAGTCTCCAACCCATCTTTATGCTATGTTACTTATTTATTATTACATTATTATTATCATTACATTATGAAATTATCGCAGAGTATTATGGAGGTTCAGCTCTCAGGATTAACGTTCCTGCGTAATTTGTAAAGCGGTTTGTACTACGAAATTTTTATTGGCTTTCTAGAAGCAAGAACTTGATTAAGAAGAGAGAGTCCCTTAGGCTGAGAGTGGAGGTGTTAAATACTGACCTACCCATTCTAATTGAAATTTAGGTACTGTACATTTTACTGCATTCATTGAAAGGAAGGTGGTTATAGCCTGTTATATCAACTCCAGGGAACAGCAGTCAGAGGTTACAACAGGATATATTTGACTGATAGTCTTACATTTCTACCATTTAAATAATAAAGCAACAAAAGACATAAAAAATAAGCGTTCATGCATTTTCTGTCTGTGAGCAGCTGTGCACACTTTTGAGGTTAGCCATGAAAGCGTAGTATCGGAAAAACTGTAAAAAATATGAAGCCGGGTGATAAATCAATCACCCCTATGCAGTTATTTAAAAAAAAAAAAAAAAGTGCAATTCTAGTTGGGGGCTTACTGGTTTCGCTGATTAAAAACCCTAAAAGTTCTCAATAGATCAATTTTTTCAAACTAGCTTTTAAGTTTCTTTTAAATTAGGGCTACTACACAAATAATGGCCTAAAAGGTCATACTGATTAGAACTTAAATGCGCTGCTAGCGCAACACCCTAGCTTGTGAGTGGACTTCAGCAGACTGTGCTGTAGTCTTGTAACTGTTCTTAAAACTGGAGAATTGAGCATGGGTGCTCAATTCCAGTTAAGCAAGTAATTCCCCTTATTGTACTTGCCACTTGCTCAGGATAACATCATCTAAAGACTCCAACTTTGAGTAGCTCCCAATGACGACGTTACTGAGCAACAGTAAAGTGGAGTTTTCTATTCTAAAGACCTACAGACACAATCCATCTCTTTGAGGCTACTCCACTTTATTTTGTCAAAAGCCCTAACTGACAACTCTAACAAACAGCATAAAAGCATAACGTTTATCAAGACAATCAGTTCACTGGAGGAAATTATGTCTCACTATTCTGTCCTGCCACCATCTTATTACGAAGGCACCAGGAAACAGAATTAATGAATCTTTAAATGACCCTTCTCCCAGAGATCATATTAACAGTGCGGTCACTGTTGCAAAAAATAACCTTCCAAGAGCCCTGTCAAAGCTACTGACAGTTCTATAAAGGTTTACGAGCACCATGCTGTGGTGTGTTGAGAAAAGAGATAAAGTATTCATCCTGTTCGAGATCATTAATGTGGAAGATTACACTAGCAGCTCATTCACTACTTACACATTCAGTGCCCTAAGGCACATTTCATCAGGACACCTTACAAAATGCTGCTACACAAACTCTCTATGAGAAACAGTTTTTATCTTCACGCTCAGAAAGTGGCCTAAACCTTGGTTTAACAGACCTGGGCTGAGTACTCTTGTCTCTCTGTTAATGGATAAAAAACACGTAGGGAAAAAAGGGTAAAGGGAAACCAGGAAATATTTGGGTTGAAGAACCAGTAAATATGTTTTGGACTCTAACTGAAAGGTGCTGGAAATGATTCACAGCCAGCACTAACTCGTGCAGGGATGATATATCCAAATTGGGTACTCCTCAGTTGTATCACAGCCCAGCCAACAGTTTAAGCAGGTTTTCTGCTTAAGCAGGTTTAAGAGTTCTTTGCTGATCAAGGCTTTGGACAATTAAGAGTATATGCCCACGCTAATGCTCCTAACTTTAAAGACTACTGAACTACACATGTCTCACGCTTTGCTTTTCTAGATCTCACCGAGTCTTAGAAAATATAAACAGAACTAGATATATCTATAATCATGTTAGATGTCGCTAATAATTTTATAGTTACATTCGTACAAGATGAACATAAGGTTTAAAATATGCAATCTGTCTGAGTTGCTGTGACGTTTTAAAGGTATCAATCTATCATATTCACAAAATTTTTGGTAGAGCAATGAAGCAAAACTGTATACAAAGCTGAAAAAAATGATGTTAATCTGTATTTTAGAAAACATATGCTGCAGTCAACATATTCACTGATCTCCTGTTATTCACAGACAATTAGCAGTGTATCTTCATAAGGTGTGACCCAGCAATCCCATCTACAGTGCCACCAAATAACACGTACACATCCACAGAGCCGGTATAGAAATTGAGCCCCTTGTACCACACATCGAAGTAATACAGTCTGTGAGAATTCGAGAGTTTAAACCGCTGTGCTTACACATGGGTTTCCCTGAGAAACAGAATCCTTCATATAAAACATGATGGTAAGAAATGATAGGGCTGTGACATGACTCTCAAAAGCCAAAAAAATTCTGATACGGTTCACATAACAGCTGATCCCCAGTAAATCATCAAAGCTTCAAGGGAACTATCTGCATTTACATTAGCTGAAAATGTCATCCCTTGAGCCTTAAACCCAGTGTGCAAAGTAAGAGAACAGAGATTTAGCTCGAGAATAAAGTCAGTTTTAACGCTGAATTTCCAATCTTCTCCACGAGCCGAAAATCCTAATATTATCACAACTACCATTCTTTAAATAATTCACCAGAATCCTTTTGACATGTAAGCAAGCATATGGAGACAGCTCACGACTGAAGTGGGAAATTCAAACTCAAGAAATACTTTTTATCATGCACTCCAGAGCACCTTCCGCAGCACGAGGCAGTTTGCTGCTGCTGCTCCCATATCCTTAGTCTCGCATGCTTCTTTCACCCAGAGGGTCACTGCTCTACTATTCAGACCGTTGTGACTGATCTAATTTTGACGTCTACTGCTTACTACTTGTGTATAAAAGCTGAAGAGAGCTTCACCAAGCCAAGGACCAGCTTTAAGAGGCTTTCCTGCAAAAATGCACACCTTTTCTTTCTCCACATGCATTCATTCACCACACAGGCGTTGCTTGGGCAATTATACCCTTGGATTGCATGTCCACACCATCGCAACTGCAAATATTAATGCTTCCATGTGTTGACTGCACATTTCTTAAAGGCTTTGGACAGGGTTATCTGTTCCTAACATCTCAACTGGAGTGTGTAAGTGGTAAGAAAATCTGTCGAGCAGCTACACAGATCCTCTGTACAATAGCCAAATGCCACCACTGTTTAGCAGCACATCATTTTTATGTATCTAGCAGTACTCCAACCAAACACCACGCTAGCCTTCTGGAAGCCAAAAGATTGTTTTCTTTGTTGGTATTTGATGACTCAATACACTCCCAAGTGAAAATGACAGCACGCTACTTTCCAAATCCTGCTTGACAGAGAAGTCCGATTCCAGTAGTGCTCCCCAAGGCAGGCAAGCGGCCTGTGAGGTGAGGACAAGCCTGACGGGAACGGGCACATGAACAGTTACGTGCGTACAGGAGTCCCTGGACAGTGCATCTGACATCAGGCTCTGCCTGCAGTCCAGCCCCTCCCTTCTGGAACTATGAAAATAAATACCACTATCTCTGTTAAAAGTCACCTGCCTTACACACCAGTGCTGTATAAAGCTATTTATGTGCCTTCAGATGCTTGTTACTTTCACTCTGCTCCTCACAATGAACTGCAGGGTTAGAAACCTGCTGTTACTGTCTACTATTTTCTTTGTACTTTCCACCATGGAGCTGCCTCCAACCCTCAGACCGATTTGTGCAGCCAAGTTCTTCCCTAATAGATCAAGTTTCAAGTTAAATCAAAGAAGGAAAAGCTTTTTCTAGGACCAGTAAATGCAAGATGGCAAAAGAAAGAAAAACTACATTATTGGGTCTACAGTTTGGTTAGGACTTACACTCAGATTTTGGAAACTTCTACATAATTGGGCATGACTAAAAGAGGTCTCCCTGGAGTTGCTACACCTGGATTTCTCACCTTGGGTCTTCATGGTTCCTGCTGTCCAGGCCTGAGCAGAAACCCTCTAGTTTCCAAATTTGACAAAAGGAGGTGCCCTTGCACGGTGGCTACTACATCCATCTTCAACAAGGAGGTGTCCACATTAGCCACTATCCATGTGTTACTGCTTCATAGCTCTTTTAGACTACGAGGACATCCTGAGGCAGGCGATGGAGTCCAGCATATGCTTTTGGTGCTACACTGAGAGAAATAAAAGGTTTCCCAAGGCATACAAATGCATAAGCCAAAGAAATTCATGGGTCCAGTATTTTGTTTAACCTTTTCTTTCCCCCTTTTTGCTGGGGGGGAGGACAACACCACCTGTCCCCTTGATCTACAGTCAACATTTGTCATTTAAACAATCACTCCTAATTTTACGGTTGATTTCAAAGTTTACATTCATAATGCCAAATACTTTTTCTATTACTCTATCTATTCTGTTATTTAGCTACTGCTTTTTTTACCCATTTGTTTTACATACAAAATTTCCCTTAAGCAATCCCTACATAAAGGCCTAGGTCTGCTTTTCACTTTGTTTTCCCCTACTGTTTAATTGGGTGAGAATTCTTTCAATGAAATATTCTTGTTAGAAAATTCCTGCTGTTTCCCCTAACAAGCTCCCAGCTTCCAAAAGTTTGCCAGTCAGGGACTTCTTGGGCCAGAGGCAGTTTTTAGGTATTTAACTTTTAATAAATTTGTCTTCCATAATCATACGCAATTTCCCCTTATATCTACATAAATGCCAGCCAGTACAGTCACAGCTGATTGTCTCAAGAGCCATCTCCTTTTGTTTGTTTTGAATCTGCAAGTCCCAGTTTGTCTTGTAAGACACAGGCAGTGATCACTCCTTGTGTTGCCCGTATTCTTAACTTCCATTGCAGACGCACTGAATTGTGGCTTTACCAGCCTGAAGAGCCTACAACATAGCCACTGTCCACAGGGAAGCCACTCTATGATTTTTATTATCCCCACTTCCCTTTTCTGAACCTCCTATAATCCCACGGAGTCTGAAGACACACACGAACTTCCCACAGCAGAGATGCACTCTGCTTCATTCTCCACTCTCCCAAACATCCCCTGTCATTATTTACATTTTTTTATAGGCTATCAACATTGAACTGACATTTTTGTCAAACCATCTAAAATAATCACAAGTTCTTTCATTCCATTCTAACATTGTTCTTATAAAGCTTTGTCTAGCCTAACTGCTCTTCAAATGCATGCGTCTACTGCTATTTCTATTATACTCTTGCATAAGAAGATATATATTAACATTACTTTGGTTTTGTTCCCAGAAGCAACTTGGGCAACACTTCAGACTATCAATGATGGCAGCCATTAACATTGCAAACTCTATGCAAACAACTTTGCATTATAAGGATCAGTCTCACAAATTTTTATCACTGCAGGAAAATGTTTTGGACCATTTTTTCTTTAAGTTTTCCCAAAACAAACAAAAAACCCCACCTTTGATTACCTTTTCAAATCTTTCTTACGTATTTTGACACCTTTGCAAAACACTGCCCCATCTGCAGCTTGTGACTGAAAACAAAGTACAATCAATAATTGCAACTGCTACATTTTACATTTCTGCACGAAGCTTTTCCAGCTCTGCTTCACTTTTTAGGACCACGGGTATCTGAAGTAGTACAGGTTAGTTGTGCATCAACTACGGATATTTTATCTCTTTATCTAATTGTAGCAGTATTGCTTTCACCATATATTCTGACTTTATGCCCCCTCCCCTTCATGTTTCCCTTGGTCTTTGTCTTAGTACTATTAACTCAACATGTCCAAATCTCATTTGTCACATCACAAAAAAAAAAAAAAACAAACTATTTTGAAGGAAAAAATCCTCAGGTTTGAAATATATTGGGATTTTTGATTTTTCTTCTTCTGCTAAGCCTTCTGGGATTACAGGCTTAAAGCTGTTACGCTTTACTGTGAAGCCATAAGGCTTGCAGTCTTGCTTGTATTTTTTCATGAGAGCCTGGTTCACACATAATTACATGAAACTAGCAGCTACTAAGGAAAAGAAAAAGTATTTTAAGACTTTCTACAATACAATTTTAATGTTCATTAAATTGTATTTGCAGTATTTTTAGGCTTTAAAAAGAACACTGCAAAATGAGCACACCCCGGTTCTGTGGTGATCTGGTGTACTTTGACCCACCATCCCAGTGACGGTGAATCTTTTTGTAAAGTGACTCAGTATCAAGGAAGGGGGGCAATTTTTAACTCCTCCATCTACAGTACACCACAGCAAAGCATAAGAGCCTGACAGTCTACATGCCTGTTTAAACACATGAGAGTACACTGAGAAAAGTACAGGCCATTCCTAAAGCTCTTCCAAAAGTAAGCAGTATTTTCTTATTTACAAAGCGATTACTGTATAACATTTATTTGCAGAAGGCCTGAAATAATCTTGCTCTTCTAGTCACCAACACTACCCCTCAGCCAGCCTACTAGTAAGTCTTTCTCATGGTTCATCATTCCCAAAATGGCTTTCAGAAAAATAAACCCGCCCTTAACACAGACCTTAAAGGTCAGCAGTGACTTGAGCATGCATCATCAGTAACTGAGTATTTGTCTTTAGACGCAGTTACAGATGCAATCTTCTCTATAGCGTAATATTTATCCTGTAGGGCAACTGCTAATCACAAATAATTTAGCTATTAAACCAATTGCAAGAGTCATGTTTAAGGTACATGAAGGCTTTCGGTATAATCATACATATTCTCCTGTTCACTACTTTCTGAAGTTCTTTTTCTGAGCCAGAAACTTCATGCTCTTGTTTCCTGCCTCTGTATAAGCACTTAAAAATCTCCAAATCCTTCTAGTTAACATCACAAAGTCTCATTTGTCAGAAACATTTTTGCAGGCTCAGGAAACCTCCAGCAGATCAGCTGGAAGTTTAGCTTTACACCAAATATTTTTAAACGCTTCGGATAAGATTAACGTGCAAAACAGCAGCATCTCAGATGGATTATAATAAGCATTTGTGATCTCCTGAAACGATTAGACCATCTCTCCCCTGCCACTGCATACTGTGCTGGCGTTTCCAGGGAGCCTTTATAGTTTCCTCAACTAACAGTTTATCAGACTTGCATAATGGAGCAGCCACATCTAGACCTCACTCATTTGACACAGAGACAAGCAAATAAAGCGCACTGCATGCCAAACACGCGTGCCGCTTCAGTGCTGAGACTCCTCTTCATTCATCAGAGCAAAAAGGACATTTTCTGTAGACTTCAGGGTTCAGGACAGTTTGGAACATCGTATCTTTCTGTAGTTCCATTCCTAATTAATGAAGGTTCCTGTTCTAAAGATGTATTTATGTAGAACCAATTTTTTTTTTTTTACCAATACACATACAGAAACCTTAACACATAGTTCTATATGTATGCACTTAGCACTTGTGTGTGATTTAACAAAATACAGGCCTTGTTAATAGTATTGAACATTGGAGGACTACAAGAATTCTTGTGTTTCTCTTCAGGACTTTATTCCCCTCAGTAAGTTACAGTTCATGCACATAAGTTAACTCTCTGCAAGAGCAAAGACTCTGCAAGACAAAAAAACCCTCACACAAGTGTCTATCTGAGGTCACGAGACAAATCAGATATAGAGATTAGATAGGAAGAACTAGAATCCCAGAGTCCCAAAACATTGTAGACTGAGAATAAAACATTACATTTAGCATATGACAGCTTATAATTACTAAAAAACCAAAGGAAGTAAGGTTAAGTAGTCAGATTTAAAAAAAAAAAAAGCAGCAAGTTGTTTACATGATGCAGGTACATATTACTCAGGCTCCTTTCCTGATGCTGTAATACCAACATTCAGACACACCCAGTCAGGTCACCAAAATCATACGCCCCAGCACAGTCATTTCAATAGGTTGCTGACTTAAACTATCTTGAGTCATTTTCAAGCTTTATCAGAAAAGACTAGATACTCGTCGCTTTCATTTCTTTGAATCCTGAGACTCCTGTAATCATTTCATATCCTTCCAAACTGAGCTCTTTATTAAGCAAGATATTTATATACCCCAAGATAGCTAAAATTTGAGTTAGTAATGCTGAGTCACGCTTATCTCTACACCCACTTATAATGTGTTAAATGCCATGAGATGATAAAGGGAAATGTAGTATGTATTTTATAAAATAAATTATCCAGAAATATACCAGTTTAAGAAAACCAAAACAAACAAACAACAAAACCAATAAGACACTACAGGGAAAGAAAGAGGGACAAAGCGAGTATGCATGCATGAGCAGCAACTGAGATTAGCAGATTTGTATGCTATTTTTATATTATTAAACTAACCTCTTAATTTTTCAATGTCTATTTCAATGGCTACTTTAAGATTTACATGTTTTTATGTTTCTGTTTTACTACATTTACGTAGATTTAAGATACCTAAAGACCTAACTAAAACATAGTCTAAGGTCAAAATACAAAACTGGCTGTAAAGCCACATCTGATACTGTAAAAAGCAGGGAGAAACAGTATTCCTGAGTGCAGTATTTCTATTACAACAAGCTGCCCGTGGGTGCGGGTCAGATTTGCGGAGGAGCACGACCAGGCAGGCAGAGAGGGCTGGGAGGTAGCAGAGGCAGTGCTACAGCCTCAGCTTAAAAGCAGTTCCCCAGGGAAAGAAGGGGCAGGCCCTCATTCTAGCCTTCCTCACCACAGCTCATACCAGCCACGGAGCTGACCTTGGACTCGGCCAGCTAAACTCTACCTTTGCCGATTAAACCCCTACAGGGGGACTGTGCTCCAGAGGTCCTGACGACGACTGAAGAGGTCAGTCGCTAAGATGTTTGAGAATTAAATTATACAGCACATTAAAAAACCACGGATACTCCCCCCTCCATTTTTTTCTGCTCTGAGTCTCCTTTATGACATGTCCAGTACAGACATCTATAGGCAACTCAACTTTTCTTGTTATCAAGCATTAAACTTATTTAACCTCCTCTTTTTTTCACAGCTATTTTCCTTCTAAAGCTTTTTTGTAGTACAAAAGTTGTTTAATAATTTCTGAGCCTTCTGTTTCAGACTGTTACAACAGACTGATCTGTAGTTCAGTGGTCTTCACTGAAAACAAAACATACTTGGTGACAGTAGTTACTGTTTCTACCTAAACACAGAGTTTCTGCCTAAAGAAGGAACTTAGTTTTCTCTTTAAAAATAGATTCACATCTACCATATTTAATCTAGACAAAGTTCCACTAGAAAGATGGTGTAATTAAGCATATGCAGATTTTATTTACACACAAAAATATGCATCCATGTGTATATGTGCAATTTACACAAATGTAAAAGACTGATGGGGTAATGAAATACACACAGCAGATGAGTGTCAGATATATTTTTAAATCAACTTTGTAGCTCGACAGGTCTGCATTTGAAACACATTCGAGCACACTAACTGCATGGATTTGGCACTAGGGGATGTGGGAGCATGGGAGTAGCTATGAACAATGATTAAAAAGCTTGATTTCCTATCACTCGCTAACCCAGATAATTTAGGAGAAATTGTACAAAGTTAATACGTTACATTACTTTTATCATTTCTCCTCTGCAAGGCCACAGACCACTGCACTCTTTCTGGAAAACTGTGCAGCAGGATGGAGTGAGTTACCTTTAACACCCTGGTTCTGCCCCAAAGTGCTACATTGAAACTGTAGGTATGTCTGTTTCGTACCTCTTGATTTCGCTTTCTGTAAACCTTGAGCAAATAGTTGACATACAGACATATTTTTGCTTGTTTATGCAAGCCATCTGTGTCTTTTCAGGTGTTTTCACTAGCTTTCATTTCCCCCTTTGATAGCATAGCCAAAGACTACATGTTTAGGAGAAACTGGCGATAAGCTCATATACCCCTACACTGATAAAAGTTATTTGCACTTGAACTTCTACCTACATGTTTCAGCAGAAAACAGTGCGGAGTTAAAACATTGTAAGCTGCATTGCACCCATTTTAAAAGAAACAACAGGAAAACAAAGTCAGATAATTATTAGTTAATTTCTCCTCTATTTTCAATTTTAGGTATTTAAATATTGAGTTGAATGCTTTGTCCATGGACAACTCCATTAACCAAAGTAACACTCCTGGTAACCAAATTTTCAGTGTCGCCTTTGTTTAGGATGGGTTTTGCCTGCTTTTATTATTTCTCTTACTTCATACTTGCTTCAGTCTCTATGTTCATAAACCAACATGACGTGCTTGCTCTTTTATTCCCTGTCATCACAGTTTTTTAATATAATGTGGTATACCCACTTTTTTTCTAAATGAATTTTTTTCTTCATCTTGGGAAGTATCCTCTTGCCCCGTCTGTAAACCCAACTGTTGTCAGGCTTAACATGAAGAGAATCATGATTTACTGGATTCCGAGGTGCAGCCTGTTCTTAAATATGAACGTGGGCTACTGCTGAATAGGTTGGGGTTTTTTAAATAATCTTCTTTGCAATATCTGTCTCATCTTCTGACTAGTTATTTGCTTATGCAAAAGATAATGTGTAATTAGATTAAAAGATCGGTATTTTTCCTAGACAGAAAAAAGCAGATAATGTACTTCGGGAAATAGTTTAAGATTTCATCGTTCATACTACTGAATGTTCCCCCATAAGGACTGCTGCAGTTAATACTTGTCTGAATTAAGTTCTCCACAAGCAATCAGTTCAGTTCTCTATGGACACAATTTGTGTCACATCAAGATTTGTGAAAAAGAGACCATGGATTAATGATGCTAGGTATGTAAAGGACTAAAAAATGTTGGGGGAACAACTGTAATGCCCATGTAGATTTTTTTTAAAAAAAGGATCAAATATTATAGTAGCAGTGAAAACAAATATTTAAATATAAAATATTTAAGTTCAAAAAGCAGCAGCAAATTCAAAAGAAAGGAAGTTATTAATGCAGCAAGGTTTTTTCTATGACATTCTCTTCACCCCTTTGTTAAAAAGAAGAGTGAAAGAGGGATATATTTCTGCTGGCTTTTAACAGATTTGTGTCTGTGATACAAACCAAGTAAATAAGTACAAACAGAAAACATGACAAATGCAAAATCATATAAAGTGCTGTCATACTCATGTGAAGTCTAACCTTAAATATGAAGCAAATTGCTCAAATGGAAAAAATTGAATTAGGGACTTAATGAAAAAATGTTCAACTGTTAATCACTGCTCAAGCAACATATTACCACTGAATGTACTGGCAATCAGTTCTCTTAAAATGCTAATTTTAAACAGATAACATTAATTTATAAATAAGTAGTTTTAGGATTACATCTAATTTCCCTCTTGCTCACCATACAGCGCGCAGTAATTAGAGCCCTTGTGAAACCATGCTTCTGAAAATACCGCTTTGCTAGGCACAATTAGTTGATTGCATCAGAAGCTAAAGTAAATGCTTGTTCACAAAAGCAGGATTTCCAGTAGCCTGATCGCTAGGATCGCTTGGGAGCTGTGCAGATTCAGTACCTGCTTAAGACTCAGCCTGCTATTTAGAACTTTTACTTGTTAGGGTATGGGAATTTTTTTACATCAGAGAAATCTGGAGGGAGGGTCGGCTACCCTAGTGCAGACACTGTGTACCAGCTTTTTCACACATAACCACAGATCAGATTACCAGTAAGGAGAAGAAATTAAATCAAATGCAGACTGTTTACGTCAGGGCACACAACGCAACACAGATGTCACGGATGAGGTGCCTTTCTCCAGCTCTGATACCACAAATGTGAAAAATCAGTAAACCCCAAGCTGAGGCTGATCACAGAATCATAGGGTTGGGAAGGGACCTTAGTAGATCATCTAGTCCAACCCCCCTGCCAGAGCAGGGCCACCTTAGAGCAGGTTACACAGGAACGCGTCCAGGCGGGTTTTGAATGTCTCCAGAGACGGAGACTCCACCACCTCCCTGGGCAGCTTGTTCCAGGGCTCTGCCACCCTCAAGGGACAGAAGTTCCTCCTCATGTTTAGGTGGAACTTCCTGTGCTCAAGTTTGTGCCCATTACCCCTTGTCCTATCACCGGGCACCACTGAAAAGAGCTGAAAGTTTCACATCATATCACAGGCATTAAAAAGGTCGGTTTTCTTATTTGCCCTTTATAAAAGCTGGGACGACATTAATTTTTAAGTCCTTCTCTAAGATACTAGGACAGGGAGTCTGAGAGTTTATACTGTCAGTACTAGTTCAGACTCTCTACTCCAAGACGTTGTAACGAAGGAAATACCAGTTTCACCCAACAGCACAACTACCCTAGTGGTTAAGTTTCGTGAATCCTTTTCACTAGATCTCTCCGCAAATTTGCCTTGGGTATGATATATGTCTGCAGAATTTAGGACACATGCACAAAATTCTGACTTTCAAACATTAGGTCCACACAGCTATTTCATCATAGGAAAACCAATATATTTTCCAGTACATCCTGTCGCCACTGGGTAACAAATGTGTACGTTGGGCTAGCCCAGCTTGCAGTAGTCTTCCATGTGCTTGTACAATTAGGCGGTGGTCAAAACCAAATACGGACACACCACTCACCACCTTCTGCCTGTCAACTCAGAAATACACAATGAGACATAGCTGAGAGAACGTTTTGAACGAAACCATCTCTGTACTGACCTATTGCTGTAGGAAACCACCAGGAACAGGTCTGAGATGCCAGTTCCTCTATGGCATTAGAATGGCAATGGTCCTACAAAGACCATTTTAGGCAACGAACAGAAACCCATTGATGAGCAAGGCCCTCAGTGTGGCTCCCATGAAACCTTCAGGCTGACAGGAGCAAACTCAGTTTAGAAATGAGTAAGCAACTAATCATAGGAATTAATATTTTGCAACATCGATGCATTATCTGAATTGACGTTGGATGTGATTAGAGATCAAGTTCTATAAATGGCATAGCCCCTAACAAACAAAGCAGAAAAAGATAAATATGTATTTTTAAATATTTGTCACACTGAGATAGTATAAAATACAACAAAAGTGTTGAAAATATTTTTATACTATATTCCAATCTTTATCCATTGTAAAATAAATCCTCAAAAGTGAACCAATTGCCCAGTTTATTTCATAAACATAAACAAAACTTATCAGATCTTTGAACTGCATAACAAAAAAATTTACATCCAATTTTAAGAAGACTGAAGACAGAGTGACTTATACTTTCATGCCATGTCTGTGTAACCTTGAAAGAATCAGAAACACTTATTACAGGTGTTAGAAACAGGATTTTTTTTTTAATAGTTTGATTATGCAAACCTATTGGCTTATAAAGAGATGGAAAAGTGTATCTACTACTCCATGCAACCAGTCTGTAATTATATGGGCAGCACTGTATATGCAGGAACGTCCCTCCCCAAAGAAGAAAAATACATACCTCAGACAACTGGGGACAAATAAAAAAAGCAAGCAAACAATTTTACAGAGAGATGTATCTGTGAGGATCTTCAAAAAAAAAGAGACCTTTATCCATAGGCTTGTTTTAAGTGTAAATTATTGAAGTATACCATACTGAATGCTTGCCAATGTGTGTATCTGACTCACCTGCTAGTCCCTGACAAGACTGAACCCCAGATTAAAGAACACTCAAGTAAAATTAAGAGACGATTAAGATGTAAAGTTGACAATATCCCAAAAGTTAGGTGTTTCCTTATTTCAAAGGAACATGAAAAAACATTTTAGGATTTTACTATTAATCTCATTTCTGGAACCGTTTAGTTTGCTTTTTAAAAAAACACTATTTGTTTTCAGTTCTGAAAACCAAACTCATCATTACCAGAGAAGCACTGCTACAGATGCACACAGTTTCCACGATCTACTGTCCCACTCAAATTTTCATCAGGAACAGGCTAGTAACACAGTGAAGCTTTGGGTTCAGAATGATCCACTCTTTCTGTTCTGCAATATTGCTGGGAATACGCTCCCTTCCTCCCTAGCTCTGATATTTTGCTTTGGAAACATAGATAGCTATAAAATGATTCCATGAACACAAATATAAGAGGGTTAAGATGGTACTGTTGCAGAAATGCTCTTGTGGTCAAATAAAGGAAAACCCCAACAGCACTCAGGGAGAACACTCCA
Organism: Rhinoptilus africanus; assembly: GCA_013400135.1. NCBI lineage: Eukaryota > Metazoa > Chordata > Aves > Charadriiformes > Glareolidae > Rhinoptilus > Rhinoptilus africanus. The sequence goes on from VXBO01008744.1 coordinate 129,455, forward strand.
CCCTGTTTGCAACAGACAGCAAATACCCTGGCAGAGCAGCAAGGGGACCTTCCTGGCCCACACACCCAAGGTAGCACTCTCCTAGCTAAACTTCAAGGATAACACAGCGTCATTCCTGAACAAACAACTGGCGTACACTAGAGACTTCTGCCAGTAAATCCATGTCAGTACAGGATGTGAAAACATCTTCTATTTACAATCCTCAAGGCATAAATGAACCCACAGAACACCTCTGCTGCTTAAGTCTGTGTTTTCAAAGAGCTGGTGTAGTGATGCAAATACCACACATGATATATTTCAGTTTGTCATAGAACATTTGCAGTAACCTGAAGAAAATTGATTGTTTCATTAGCAGAGTGAATACACAAGTGTGACTAATTAATGCAGTGTTATCAAAGATTAAATTGGTTAGGTCTTAAATAGTGATTAAAGGCACATCTGGGAGAGGGTATAATTTTGTAAAGAAACTGCATAAATGTTATTTTTAGTATATATCCTGCACATCACAAACATGAGAAACTAGAAAAGAGCAAATGTACACTGATGGCATTAAAGTGGAAGGCCTGTTTTACTGGATAAACCCAACTCAGAAAGCTTACCAAGAAGCCAAGAGGCCCACCCCTGGTTACTTCCACAAGGAAGAAACTTGGCGATAAACAAATCTCTCTGATGCCAGCCTGCTTACAAGTCCTCAAAGGCACAGAAATGCTGCTCCACTGAACAAAAAGCAAAAAAAAGAACAGTCATCAGTTTCCTTACAATCTCCAAGGCTGTTTCCTCAACAAGGTACTTGAGAACTCTCAAGGAATTCTGCCAACCTCACCATCTCTGTTGGATACTCCCTCATCTCATGTTTCTGATTATCCTCTTAAATCTGCAGCCTAACAATATCCCAGATCCCACTGGCTATCAACTGTCAGAGAAAAGCTGTGTTATTAATACAGCGGTTGCTCTTCTCAAACTGCATTGGTTGGAGGCTTCTATTCTTAAGCCAGCTCACTGCTGAACAATTCTACTCTTCTCTCCGTTCAGCATGAATACACGGCACACTTCATGCCAGTTGGCATTAAAATCTGTCCTGACATCAAAGTACTCTCACACAGAGCTATTAGTACCTTCCAACTTAAAATAATTACACTCTATTAGCTAAAGAAACACCCAGGATGAGGACAGGACAGCACTGCTGAAACCTTAACATTTCATATTCAAATGACTAACACTTGTTGAAAAAATCTCCCTTGCAAACCAAACCGAAAAAACAACTGCTTACTCCATGCCTTCTTTTCTTACACCAGATAAGGGTTTGGGGACCACAGGTTCAGCACACAGACAGAAATACCCACTACTGAGAGAGTCTACCTGATCCAACCACTATGGGTTCCCAGTTTGAGATCAGCATCTCGTTTTCATCTCTGCCACACAGACGTACTGGAAAACTAAGAGCTCTGATCACAATGTCAAACCGTGTCAAACATTAATCTCCACATCACGCAAACAATCTCTCAAACAACCCATAACATTCAAAACAAATTTCAGAGGAAATTAAGATGAACTATGCTCAGAATATTCCAATTAATTTATTAAAATGAAAGATGAAATCAATTTTCAGTAACATTGTTTTAGTTTTGGTACCAAAATGAACAGAAGAGGTAGAACAGGTTTGAGCATTTATCTATCTACATGTTAAACCCATCATCTTAATGTGAGCCTCTTTTGAACTAGCTAATTATGATGCAGCAACTTGAGTAGGTGGCACAGGCTGCAACAGGGACCTGCATAGCTTTTCTGTGTCTCCACAAATAGTTCATTGGATTGGTCTGGAATGCAAATACTAGCTGAAAAAGACAGAAAAAAATTGTTTTACTCCTAAAATGTAGTTGCCCTTTGATGTATCTTACAGTCCAGCATCTACTAACGTTAATAATCAATGTCAGATGGGCTTTGCTCAGGATCAACTTCTGCTCTTAAAAGCAATATAAGGTCTTCATGCACCAATGTGGAGCAAAGTGTGGATTTTAGTCACATCAAGAGACTTTTATAGAACTAGGAGTAAAGTGTTTACAGTGGGGTTTGAAGAAGAACTGTTGGCCGACAGAATAGACGAGACTACCTCAATACCAGTTCTGCAGTCAGTCCTACCGCTTGCTCTTTAAAGATGCAGTATCTAAACAGTGTGACACGTATGATCTTGCTTAGTCTTTACCCCTTTTCTCATCTCTGATAGGCAGTCCCTGTTTTTTTCTTTGTGAGTTTTGGTGTTGGTTTCTTTTGTTCAGCTGATTTTCTTGTTCATCCTTGTGCTATGTTCCTTTAAAAAGGCTGAGAAAAACTGAGGTGTGGAGGGAAGCAAACTCTCCCAAATGCAGGCAGCAGTAAGTTACAGCACAAGGAGCCGAGAACCTGCTGCACAGGGAGTGTAGGAGAGTGCTGAGAGCAGCGGGTGCAGACAGTCAGGCCTTGCAGGCAAAGGAACAAAGCCTCCTAGGAATCAGCAAGAACCGAAAAATGTTTGCTGTATCTCACCAAGTTACTGTGTTGGCTGAAATCAAGGACCCATTATGAAGTTCAAGGGCAGTATGAGGTAAAATGCTTAGAAATCTCTGTATTTCTTTTCTGTTAACTCAGAATTTTCTCTGTCTCATAACTAATTGTTCAAATATTCTATTAAACCCCCACTTTATTTGGTATTCAAAAGCATTTCAGCAACCTTTGAGAAACTCACTTTAATAAGAAGGCCTGGGCAGATCCATCCAAGGCTCTGCCTGACTTTGGGGTGTCAGCATAGCACTACACAGCATCTCAAGGTATATAGGCAACAAGAGTATCCATGTTCACCACCTTCAGGGTCGGGAAAAGCTGAAGCATCAGATGACACACTTTATTAATTACATCTTAATAACATATTAATACTTATGATATTTCTCTTGTAACATATGAAGACTAACACTGCAAAATGACTTCAGCACCTGCCACACTATGATTTCCACGGGCAGTATTTTAGCTGAAAGCATTGGTGCAACAGACAGCAATCGCCTCTCAAGTTTGACAGACCATTTCACGCTGCCCTCTTTCATGACTTCTCCTTCTAACCTGACTTTGGGCTGGACCGGCAGAGTAGCAGAATATTCCCTCCAAAGCTGGAATCCCATAAAAACCTCATGCCACCAGTATGCAGGCCTTGCTTGAAAATGTAATTTCATCTCAATTAGATAACAATACAGAAATCAGACATTTTAATGACATTATCTTCATCCAGACTTGCCACTGCCACTATAGACACACAGAGTTAGATGGCCTTTCAGCACTTAAAGGGGGACTACAGGAAAGATGGGGACAAACTTTTTAGCAGGGCCTGTTGCCACAGGGCAAGGGGTAATGGCTTTAAAGTAAAAGAGGGCAGGTTCTGACTAGATACAAGGAAGAATTTTTGTACAGTGAGGGTGGTCAAACACTGACACAGAGAGGTGGTTGATGCCCCATCCCTGCAAACATTCAAGGTCAGGCTGGATGAGGCTCTGAGCAACCTGATCTAGTTGATGTCCCTGATCATTGCAGGGGTGGTTGGACTAGATGACCCCTGAAGTTCCCTTCCAACCTAAATTATTCTGATTTTATGAGTTTGAGATCATTCTACCCCAAAATAAGCTCAAGCTATCAACTTACAAGATTAGAGGAGAGAAAAAAGGCCATTCTAAACTATACTTAACAATGACACACTTCAGCTTGAGAAACTCCGTAACATAAATTAATACTAAGATTCTGAGCAAATATGCATCTTGACAAGAGCAACCATCATATAATCATATAAGCAAATGAGAAATATGTTCATATTTTAAGTATTTGTATACAAGTTTGTATCAGTTGTACTTTAGAAACAAATAATGAATTTACAAGCTAATTTGAGCAATATAGTCAGCCAAATTGAGCCTGAAGCTAGGAAAACAAAAGTTCTGCAGGAAGAAACTAGTCCTCTAATTTCCTGCATGACTGGAGACACAAAATTAAGACAAAGTGTCTTTTTATTAAGGCTCAGAAAACGTGCTTTTAAAACCAAGGTGGCTTTGCACTCTTTAGCTTCCACAGCTTTTAGAAAGCTTGTTGTTTTTAGAAAGCACTTGTTTAAAACATCTCGGTGACTAGGCTTAATGGACTGAAAACAATCTGTGTTAATGGTGTCTACTCTGGAACGTAACAGATTTTTTTCTCTTGATGCCTTTAGCTTGGAAAAAGCCAAAACCTTTTTCTCCTACTTATTATTAGTAGTAATTACAGGGACGAGAAATTATCAGACCAACTTAGATGTCATCTTATTTAAACTTAAGAGTATTTGTGTGCTCTACAGAGTTTTGCTGTTGTCCTGAATGAAACAATTGTTAAAAGGTACAAAACCATTACTCCTCTAATTATGCATTTCACACATTGCTGAACTGCTTAACAAAATGGAGTCAGTATTTTGTGGCTGAGACATTATCATATGTGTGGAAAATTAGTGTGTATTCTAGTGACTAAAATGAAAAACTATCAGGCTGAAAACTCCTGATTTTAAATAGGTACTGTTATAACAGTAATAATACCAGATAATGTATAACAGAAAGTAGGAAAAAGGCTTCTTAAGGTTTTGGAAAAACAAACCAAGCAACTCCGTTATGTTCTATGTGTCCTCAATATAACACATTTCAATAAATAGCTATTTTTTAGAATGACTAATTAACTTGAATGTATTTTTTAAAAAAATTAAAGAAAAGCTCTCTAGCTTTCTGAGCTATGCAGGCAGGTAAAACCACATTTCTCAGTGCAAAATCAGAATACATATATAGCAACAGGTCTACAGAATGGCCTTGACATTTGACGTGAAAGAGACATTTTATGAAAATGATTGCCTTTACTCAGGGCAGATTAAAAAAACAACTTCAAAAATGTAGAATACTGTATCATATTTCAGTGCTGCATACATACAGACTTTTACATTTATTTATATATTACTAACTGAGAAAAATCACTCAATTCATGCCTGCAACTATGATTGATTTCAGTAAAGCCAAACTCCGCCTCTGACTCTTTCTTTTACTTTATCATTTTTTTCCTTAACACTACTTGACCATCTTAATATTCTTTTAATTATACCATGTGTCTGTACCAAAGGTACAGTTCTATCAAAAATCAAAAGAGAGCAAAAAGAATCAACACATAGATATCGAGGCAATTCTTCCTCCCATATAGTTATACTCTAGAACAAAACCCAGTGCCGCTTGGGGAGGTTCCATGCTTCTTTCTATTGGAAGGGGACAACTAAGTATCAAAACATTTTTAAATTATTTTTCTGATGACTGTTTCCCTGAACATAACTAAAAATAAAATAAGACCACTGCTTTGTTCATTATTTCCAAACATCTTCCCTGGGCAGCAACCCAGCACCAAAATATTTTACCATCACACTTTTATCATCTCACTATTTGTGCTTGTCTGGCTGCTTATGGCTCTTTGCTGCCCTTCTCCTTGGGATTCTGTCGTGTCTAGGTACAGCCATTAGCATAAAACTACCTTAGTTGTGGCTGTCTCTAGTAACAGCATAATACCTAAGTAAAAGCCCAGATGCTGACCAGCTTGATGAGGACTTGCGTTGACACAATGGTTCCCTTTGTTTCAACATATTTTACAGTTAAAGAAATTGTTTGAACATATTTTACCTTAATTTTAAAGTTCAATGTCCATTCAGTTACAACAGTGTCATATGACACCACACCCCCCCCTACTTTTAAGGCACCTCGTTGTTTATCATACTTTTAGCAGTTGATTCTCAGCTCATACTCACTTCCTCTTTCCCTCTAAATACGGTATACTAGTTCACCACAGGCTGTGCTTACCTTGTTAGTCCCCAACTTTGAAAATAAATACAAGCTCATACCTTTAGCTTTGTCTGTGACAACAGCAAATGTCTGATTTGACATCTGCCTTAAGTCTTATATCATCACTTCTTCAATTTACATTTATGACAGAATACCAGGTAATTGGTTATCCAAATTATTCTGTGTCCACATTGTACCCCCAAACATGTGAAACCACTACTTGTGCTATCAGAGCACAAGCCTTGTTTGAGAAGCACCACATAAAAGAAGACTGATTTTCATCCCGTAAATGTCAAACTTCTGCCTATAATGCTCAGGTACATTTTTCTGAAACAGCAAAATTCAGAAAGAGCCACAGACCTGACAGATCTCCGACACATCATGATAGATGTGACAGGTCTACTACTTTACTGCCAGAAATGTCCTCCAACAGAATGAGGCAATCAATGAAGAATAATAAATCTATCCCAGCTTGTAGAACTATTTTTTGTACATGCATCAGAGAAGAAACAACACATTTTTTATATCTCTGGGGACTCCTATTTTAATACGCTATTACACTAATTTCTTTAGTATTATACCATACCAGTTACACTGTTAAATCTTGACCTGGTTTATCTGTTCAATACGTCTCCATCTAAATTTCTAATGCATTATTAAGCTAGCAGAGGAAAAAAAATAGACAGAATTTAAAACACACTTTCCTGTTAAAAGAACAAGTTTTTCTTACCCTTTTTTCTGATCCCTCTGTCAGCCAGGAGAACAGCAGCTGCTCCAAACGTATCTCTTGAATTACGTCCCCATCATCCTAGAAGACATCGTTATTGATTAATACTGCATCAAAATTTTACCTTGAGTGCATAGCGAGAATACATTTAATTTTCCTTTCCTGAAAATTCCCATATTTCAGATAATTTACAGCAAGTTTGGAAAAGTTAATTTGACATTCATAAATCAAACCTTTCTCGAGAAAGAATTGGTTTGATTTATAACTAACGCCTTTGAATGTATTCCACCACCTACCCTTCAAGTAACAGCCTTGACTGCAACAACAAAGGGAATATACTCCAAAATACGTGTTTTCTGAAGTCATTTGACCACAACACTAAGAAAAAAAGACATATCAACTCAGAAACAGTGATTTAAAATACACTTTTATTTTTATAGTAACATGAGTACATTTAACATTTGCAGTAAGCTTAATAAATCTAAGAACTGTTGCACGATTAGATTGATGATTACTTGTCCTTGTATATGATTTCAAATATACACCCATGCATCACCGTCATAATTCTATTTCTTCTATTATTTTATACATTCATAGGCACATAGGCAATCATTTAGCTCTTCTTAGACTGCAGTTCCAAAGAAAAAACAGCAGTATGACGGAGTAGGAACATTATGGCACTCTTATACTCTTGTCTCCTTTATAAAGAGGCTGAGTAGCACCTGTGTAAGCAAGAAGCAGGGTATGTTTTCCTTTTGCATAAACATTACATAAACAAGTATATAAACAAGACATGCAAGTCAAACAGACACCTGCAACATACCAAAAGTGTCTGCCTAAACCTAGATAACTTAAGGCTCCTATGCTTAATTTGGTACCACATTCTTTGAAGAATATTTCTTCATCTCCTGTCGAGGGTTAAACAGATGCAGTGCAAGGGTGGAGGTCGGGGGGTCATTCAAGCAAAGGTGAAGCTCTACCAACCGAAGCTTTGTATCACATTTCATGTTCTTAGTTACTCTTTCACACCTCAAGGGATCACCTGGGTCCCAGCCCAGCCGAAACTCCATCTTCAGCAGCTCCTCGTGCCCTGGCTTCCTCCTGCCCCAGTCTCTCAGAGCTCCTTGATCTCTCCTCCGGCAGACGCAGTCCAAGCCTTCCCCGGACCACCCCCTTTCTCCCCCCACCCCAGCACCCTCTGCCGTTCCTGCCCCTTTCC
>VXBO01008744.1:137470-169467 GCA_013400135.1 Rhinoptilus africanus
CCCTCTGCCGTTCCTGCCCCTTTCCCCAGGCATCCCCCAGACCCGCTCCCCTTGGCTGGGGCCTCCGGGCTCCTCAGGAGCTGCCCCCAGGGCCCTCAGACAGGTGCCCTGGGGGACGCCCCCTCTTGTGATTGGCCCACCTCTCCCCAAGACACCCTCTGCCGTTCCTGCCCCTTTCCCCAGGCATCCCCCAGACCCGCTCCCCTTGGCTGGGGCCTCCGGGCTCCTCAGGAGCTGCCCCCAGGGCCCTCAGACAGGTGCCCTGGGGGACGCCCCATCTTGTGATTGGCCCACCTCTCCCCAAGACACCCTCTGATTGGCTGCTGGGAGGGACCTCAAGCTAATCCCGCCCCCAGCGATTCCAGATTGTTCCGGAACGTTCCAGATTACTCCTCTGCCCTCAGTCACCTCCCTCTTCTAACCAAGCACCACAGACAGGGAGTGCTATACACATGGCTCACCAACTTTCTCTTTTAAAGGGTAAAATTATGAATGGTCCGATCAGCCACTTAAATTTTGCCTGAAGAAGGTTCGAGCTGCAGCAACTGCCTTCCCGTCAGCTTTCAGAAGTCTCCCCAAAATGGATTCAGCCTCCCCCCCCAAAAAAAAGAGCAGAAAAGTCATCTACCTTAAGGCGCAGCCTACTCACAAGAAACCACCCCAGCCCACCTCCACCTGCAGGTAAGCGAACAATCTTCACCACCGAGAATTTTCCCCAACTCACAGGCACCGCCACCCATTTAAAAGTGGTAGCGACACCCCCTCCAAATCTTACCTCAGCCAGCCCTGGCTCTGCCCCACTGCTAAGGGGCCTTTGCTGTGAGGAAATGGTTAAGCAGCAATGCACACTGGTGGCTCCTGGCGCCATTTTGTACTAGCACTTCGCTAAAAGGGGCAGCTTGCTGCTCCTGAATGGGCTGTCTATAAGCAGAGGAGAATAGGAAATGTCAAGTGCAGAAAATAAGAACAAAAAGCATTTTTCATAATTGTGTGTGCACGAATCTCACAAAAAAACCCCCTTGTAATTCCATGTACAGCCTTATGGCCGTCTGGGTAGACACAGTTTCATCCTCATGGCTCCTGTGAAGGGCACGAAAGTAACATTTTCATACGTTGCATGAGGAAACTGAAGTACAGTAAGATTATGACAAAATTTCTAAGAATTATAAAACATTCCCACGATAATCGCACTAATCCATGCATCTCTCAGCTATTTCTAGCAATCACAGTTTGGGTTTTTTGCAACTGTAAGCAATGATACAGTATCTGAAGAAAACAAAATTGGTAGTAGCTGTGCATCACTGCTTTGCAGTTGTTTCTGAAAATTAATAAAAATTTCACATTAAGGGCAGAGGGAGAAGACAAAGGGTAACACAAACACTGGTACTTCTCTTCAAGCTTGGTAGTATTTTTTCCTACGGTATTTTCTCTAAGATCAGCCAAATGCTCTGAAAATACCTGCCTATGTAGGTAACATTTCATTTCAAATCAAAACAATAACTCTAAAAACTTAAGATTTTTTTTTTAATGGGAGCTTAAATAACATTTGGAATGTAGCGTAGATTTTAACGATAGTAAAATACTTCATATTATAATGAAGTTGCTTACTTTGTATGCCTGAAGCTAGTTTTGAATTTTTCATAACCAGCATAAACAGTTCACATAATCATCTCTAATTTAATGTCATCATACTAATTTCTGATACAAGTTTTAAACAACGTTAAATAGATAGCAAGTCTAGAATCCAAGTCTAGAATTCCAAACTTTACACTGAGATGGTCATCCCTACTAGTAAAATCACTATACGGCTCCTCCCACGTAATAAAAAATCACTAACTATTAATATGTCAGTTGAAACATTATTTGTTTCATTTGGATTTCTTCTTATTCTTTGTCTTGCAATCAAACCCAACAAAGAATCATATAGCCATTGTATCGTGATAACAGAAACGACGAAGAGCTGTATATCCATTGTACCCCAGTGGTAGTGGATTACTGTATATCATTAGTCTTAAGAGAACAAATATTTGAAAGCACAAGCTATGACTGTTCACTTTATAGGAGAAAATGTTCTTTAGCAGAGTGTTCGTATTGCACATTTTTCTCATGTCGTTTGAACTGTGAATTGCTACCTTTCTTTCTTCAAAACAGCTGCATTTATTTACATTTTCAAATAGCATGATTTTCTATATATGGTATAATCTCTAATCACACTGCACATTACAGCAGGCGGGAAAGAATAAATCCACCAAGAACCCTATCTCTGGCTAACTTTGTTACTGGTATGCTGCTGGGCGCAACACTATGAACTGCTGATACGTGTGTAATACACAAAACCAAAATGAGCACCAATGCACTAAATGGTAACAAGCTGCACTTGATGCATATTATTAATAGTAAAAATCTATAAGCAGAACAAGCTGTGGTTATGATCACCTAGACTTCAAGACTCCTGGAAAGGTTCAGGGTTTCTCATGTGGGTGCCTGGCCACATGCTCACAGATATAAGAAGCTGTCCCCTCCACAGCTCATCCTGTCTTGATGATAAAGACAAACAATGCCCATCTTGCTTCGAGCTAGCTTGCTTTGTTGTTCTTTGTTGGGGATATTAAAAGGTTGGGAGGGATTGCCCTTAAGAAACAAAACTGCAGGAAAATAACAAGTTTAACTAATGGAGGAACATGTTCCTGGAGTCTGCCATCAGCCCAAGATATACGCAGGGGGGTAACTGGCAAACTGGGGCAAAATGAAGAGTCAATTGTGCATAATTATATATAGAAAAATAGACCGGGGAAGAAACTATATGAAAATACTCTGTAATACAAAATGATTCATTTTTGAATTGCCATTCCAACTCCAAAGCCTATAAAGGCTCACCAGACCTAGCTTTTAGTAATAACATACTTAACTACTTTATCTTGATTAAGCCAATGTTTTGTTAATATCTTTATTAATAGCACAAATTAGATCTTCCAATTTGTTCACTGTTCACAAATGTTCTTAACAGAGGAAAAAAGAGTATTACATGCAGAAGAAAAGGAGCAAGGCAACTTCAGTGGAGGCATGGGCCTTCAGAGGTCAAAGAGAGAACATCAAATACCGAAGAAAAGGTGAAATGGTGCAGTTATCCTAAGGTAAGCGTATTTTCTCCATGCAATTCTCAGTGTCACAGGAGCATACTGAAATAGCAACAGTAACTACACATTGAGTCATAGGAAGGACCTTGCATTACAGTTTAGTCAAGGCACAAGCCTCCTGTTCCCATCAGTCACATCCTGTTCATGTGCTGCCACCCTGATCTCTAACCCGACACCAGGGACCTTAACCACTATGAAGTGTGTATATTGTTCCATATAAAGAGTAAGTCTGGTATCTGAAGAGAATTCAATCCCATAAATACACTGCTTTTTTCTGCAGGCATCACCATCTAAAACTAAGTTACCGTAGCTTGTTGCATACCAGATCCCTGGTTTCTGGCTTCCTTGGTCTTCTCTGGTTACTCTTCAGTTCATTATTGCAGATCCACAAGACAGAGGAGCAGCAGTTCCTGCTCTTTGGTGGGCCTCAAATCACATACCTTGCATTTCAATCCTGCTCACCTACAGAACAGTTGCTTCAGACTCTCTCTGAAACACACTCTGCTAGCTGGTTTTACGGATCAACAGTTTCCTGGGTGAAAGGAGAGCCTATCTTTGAACAACTGAGAAACACAGATCTTCTGTGTATTCGTTCTCGATGTGTTTAGAGAAGTGCAAATACCCTAGCTTACATATGTCTATTTTTAACCCTTACTGCATAACAGAAACATGAGCTACCATCTTGAAGCCACCTGATGACCTACTGACCTTATTTCTGTGCATAAATAAGCTGTAGCAATTTAATTACAAAACCAAAGTAACAGAAAGCAAACTTATTCTTCAGTATCTGACTTCATGCACTAATAGAGACAAGACAATACGAACATTTTACAATACAGAATTACAACACAATACATTCTTTTTAATGTCTTTTTTTAAAGATCAGAAAGTTAATGACCAAAATGCGTTTATAGCAGCAGGAGAAAGGTTTTGGCCCACCTTGGCTGCTAGTTGTCTTCCAGTGATGAGTGAAAGCCTTGAGATTGTACAATGGAGTGCAGCCCTCCCCTCTAACATCCACAAATTAATGCAGTTTTGGGTTGCCCAGATATCATCATCACCATAATGAAAGAATCAGATATAAGTAACAGTTAAATCTCCATGCTATCATGCTCTTTGGAATGCTGCACTCTCAGCCTGATACATTTTATTTTCAACTTATTCTGACACAAAGTTTAAAAAAAAACCAACACAAGGTAATCTAAAGGAAATGCTAGCTTTTTTGTTTTGCCATAGTTATGGGCTTTCTTCATAGAATCACAGTATCATATAATATCCTCAGTTGCAAGGGAGCCACGAGGATCATCAAGTCCGACTCCTGACCCCCCACAAGGCAACCTAAAAGTTAAAACAGCATCTTGATTTATCTCCTTTCACTACATTTTGCCCATTGTGAGTCTGAATGCCGCTAAGATTGAGCTCTAAAAAATGCATCCCTACAACTCCAGCAGAACTGACAGTCTGACCTTTGACTGTAATTTGTTTGCAACAGACATGGCTATGTGTTGATAAATTAAAAAAAAAAAAACCACAAACAAAAGCCAACACCTGCACTGTTTTCTAAAACAAATAAAAAGGTAAAAGTCCTCCATTCTACTAAACATAAATAAGACAATTCAAAACAAAAATAAACTCCATTAAAATGGCTTCTCCTTCAGATGTTTTAAGAAAGGGGCTTCTTGCACAGTGACAAAAAGCCCCCCAGCAGTACTACATTAACAAACGCTAAATCTGTTCTAATCAACTGAAGAATAGATGCCTCCGTTTCATTATGTGGTTTGCCAAAAAGCGGAAAGTGAAAAACAGTTTCAAACTAAAAGCAAAAGTTTTCTTATTAAACTAGGGCAAACAAGATCCAAAGAAGTTTGGCATCATTTTCACAGCTGTAGTTAACTTTAGCTGCAAAATAAAAATAACATTTTCTACTAAAACCTCCTGAGAACTTACACTGCAGGCAGCACAGGGACCTCAGGATCATCTTTCTTTCCTTTAGCTATTGCCATTGTTTACCAATGTAAAGTCACCTAAGTCAGTATTTAAAAATAAACTCATTGCCAAATTAATTCAAGACCGTAAGTATTGAAATGTTTTTCCTGATGAGATTAAAATATAGTCTATTGTAGGTCAGCCATTTTCTAGAGAAAAATATATTTGCTTAGAGGTACAAATAAGAACAGGAATAAAATAGTATAGGAATTAAAACCAGCACTCTTCCCAGAGCATCGTCACTTTACAAAGGAAAATTTTTCACTGCACATTAGATTAGAAAAATTTAAAAAAGTAAGAAAATAAGAAAACCTTTTACATCCTTTAAGCACAGCTTATATGGCTTCCCCTTCATCAAGAAAGATAATCTATTGCTTGGATAAAAGGAACAAATCTCAACAGAGCAAAGGCACTGACTGAACAGGTGTCTCTCAAAAACTCCATGAATACTTATCCACACATGAAATAACCAGCTCTTAAGGCAGTAAATAAAATTCATCCCTTCCCTGGGTATGAAATACAGAACACTAAGTAATTCAACCCCCAAACAGTAATTACATGATGTTGAAAGCAGGACCCATCAACCCTGAGGATGCAGAGATGACCCCAGGGTGCTGATGCTTCCACCTACTCCACTGCAAACTGGAGAACTACCACCTGCTTCCAATAAAGATTCTGAGATGTGTGTCCCTGATGCATGGTGGCTTTATAAATAATTTCCAGTATCCTTAGCCTAAAATGGTTGGGAGCCAAGACAATTTCCAAGAGCATACTGAAATCACCTGAGGAAATTGTTCCAGGTCCTGCTTGCCTTGCTCAGGCAAGGATTAATTCTGTTGCTCCTAGCACGTCAAAATCACCTGCAAGAGGGATTCCCAAACCACATTAGGCAGTACAGTCTGAGACAAATTTAAGTACTAGTTCTACATTATACACAGCCCTCTGCAAGGTCACAAGCTGGCACAACAAATATTGGCAGCTCTCACCAGTCCCTGCAGACACTGGTACCTAGGCAAGAACACTTTGCAATGCACTGCTGTGTAGCTAATAAACATATGAGACTGAGTTTCCAAAGAAAGCACAGCACAGCTGTTTACAACAACTTTATTCCAAATCAACCATGATGTCCTTGCCTGAAATCCTACGTTTCTTGTGATCTTTTCATCACTTTTGCACCTCACTGTAGTTGTAACAGATCCAGGATACAGTAAGTGGCCAGGGATTGGTTTTCTGAATTCTCTTTACTAGTTTTATATGTCTTATAATCAAGGGAGTTCATCCCAGGACAAGATTTGGTCACAGAGAACAATAGCACCTGGAAAGCCTGAGAACCACCTCAGTATGGGGTATGCAGTGGGGCCCTTCACTGGATCTCTATTCAAAATGTCCTGGGAGGCAGACGCATCCACAGGTCAGAGAGCTAAAAAACCCCCTTGAATATTGTGTACCCTGCCCGTGGCAGAAAAGCAGGTATGCTGGTGGTGTATTGCAGGAAAGGAATGTCTCAAAGCTCCTCTATTTTCCATTAACTCACTGTAAGTAGTCTTAGAGTGTCTTAAAACTGGTCACTACCATCTTTCTTCTTTGCTGTTCTTACCAGCCTCAATTTATGTCTCTATTGAGACACAATACAGTCAAAACGTAAACTATGATATACATAATTGTCATAAAAAAATTAAGTACAGCTATCACTCTCCTTTACTGTACAAAAAAAAAGTGTCACAGATAAAAAAATAGGTCTAGCAGTGTGTCTGTTATCAGACTACCTTAAAAATGTGAAAGATCAAGTCTGTCATAAGGTTGACTGAAGGTGTTTGTAAAACTGCTATACATGCGGATTTTAGAAAACATATTGTTCTGCAAGCCCATGTATCTAATCAAGCCTTTGCAAAGGCATCTCCTTCATTCAGGGCTTTTCGTGTCTAGCCCATATAAAGGATATATATTCCTTTAAGTTGCAATGATTTCTGAATGATACATTTCTAACTGATTTATGTTTTAAGCAGTGTATATAAAACTTGACAGGAAGCTCTAAATCGATGACTATTCCTACCTTGCTCTTGCACTGTTCTTAAAAGAAAAAAACAACGCTAAAAGGGCATTATTTGTTTGAATTCTTAAAACAAAGAGTCCCAATCCTAAGAGATTGCAAGGACTAAAGAATACACTTCATGTGGTGATAAAAGTTTCTCTTTAGAGCAAACAAAATTACTGTGAAATGTATACTGTAATAAAAAAAGTTAACAGATAGGCTGCTCTCAGTGGCCAACACTGTCTCTGAAATCAGCATGTTCCACTGTTAACAATCAAATAATATCAATAACTACGACAATTATTTTGAGAATAGATGAAGGCAAGTCAGTTTAGCTATCACTGCTATAAGAGGCAATTTGGATGTTCAAAGGTGATTCAAAGGTGAATTAACATACTTATATATTAACATAATGGAAAAAAAAATCCAAACAAACTTGAATTAAGGAAATAATTTATTCTTTTCTTTCTTTTTTTTTTTTTTTATAATGGGAAATACTTCCTCAAAATTTTCTACAACATATTTTTTTCAGCATTAGGGACACCTGCAGCCAAAGACAAGTAGTCCCAGTACCTTGCAATGACTCAGACATGGCAACTTATCTTCTCCAAGCTAATTAAAGGGTTTTTCCTCTGTGCCTGAAGGTATCTAATCATGCAAGAAGTATTCCCCCATCATTAGAGATGACTCTCTGGAATTAATTTTGCACCACGACGCAGACTGAATTTAGTACCTGACTTTTTAATTATAATAGTTAGGTGCAAATCTTCCTAATTTTCAACATATATATGAAAAAAAAGCAAAACAAAACGTGCTGAAAGGAAGAGGCTAACATGATTATAGATATGGTCCTAAAATCAAATACTTAGACACAAACACTCAAGGATCCCTGAAGGTCCATATAATGTTTGAGGTGTATCTATAAATCACTGAGAAATTACAGGTATAAATTTAGATATAAATTTATAGATCCAAACAGCAGTTCTGTTGATTGCCTCACAACAGATCAGTTCTTCCAGTAGAGTAAGTGAATAATGAAATCTAATTACGACAACAGAAGTGAATGATTACCCTACTGCTCTCAACAAACTTAGCTGTTACCCTTCATAAGAGGTTCCTGGCTCACGTGAACACTTGCAGAAGTCATTTCCGACTGTTCCCATTCCCACTACCTAAGTTACGACTAAAGTAGCTGCAACAAAGGAGGTCATTCATGGACAAGACAAAAAAGAGACGAAGCAGAGAGGATCACTGGAGAAACTTACACTAGGCAAAGGACGGAGAAATCCAGTTATGATCTGAACTCCTTTTTTCTGTGTACATAACAACATAAAATGTAACATATAAAAAATGAATAATGAAGAAATTGCAGAAAAATGGTGGACACAACAGAGTTGTTTTCAAGGCTAGAGACTTATGGTGTGATTTTTAGTCATTCTTTTTACCTTAATTGTGCTAAAATAATATATTTCCACCCAGTTCTGGCTTCGGGTTTAGCCTAGCAAGATTTTGAAAGCCTTTTAAGATTTTGAAAGCCTTTTGTGATTCCCAAGGCAATTTCAAGTCAAAGTTGCTTCTGGATGGGATAGACAGAGCCCCACAGTGAATGCGGACAGGAGTAAAAACAATATCCATCACCTGGTGCAACGGCTTTTTTTCATTTTAACGTGACAAAGATTAACCTAGTAAATAAGGCAGATGCACACAGAAAAAGGTAGTGCCATGGAGGAGTTGGACATGCGCGTTCGAAAGAATGCAGCTTCCTATATTTCTGTGCTAAGCTGTTAAAGAATTATGCTTTGTGCTGGAAAACAAAGACCTAAATCACAAAGGGAAAACATTTCCTTTGTGTTGCATGCCATTTGCACTCACTGTATTTATTATACATTAGCCAGCAGTTAAACAAGTTAGCTGATAAAGCTGTTCTAAGTCATCATCGCACGTCCTCATCTGCCAGGATTCCTTCCAAGACGCTCAATAACAAGTCTCTCTTAAATGTCATGATGCTCTTCTCCTTAAGTTCCGCTTTCCTTTGCAAAACAATGAAACAATTCACATTGCCATACCTGTCTGAAATAAAGATTTATGAATGCAAGGAATACTATGTTGCAGTATACTTCAGTGTTCTGTTGTCTGTGTGATTATTCCAAAGCTAACAGCAGAATCTTATTCTAATCAGCGCAGCAGGCTTCTTAAAAATGACTGAGATGTCACACACTCTTGTTATTTATAACTGGATGTAAACTGAGCAATTTTGTTTTCACAAAAAAGACAGGCATAATCCAAACGACTAAATGCTAGAAGTCCATACATATCTGACATTGCTAACCAAGCAGGCTACATGACAGTCATGCCTGAGATAAGATCTGTATCTCATTTCAGCAGCTTTATCATGGTTTTTGGTTTTGCTTTTGAACTATTGGCAGAAACAGTAGCAATTATAAAGGGCCAAAAATCTTTTAGGAGATCTTTTAATTTCCTTTTAATTCTTCATAATAAACAGAATAAATATGCCATCTTTTAATATGCTAATTTAGACAAAATGCTTTAAAACACAATGGTGACTGGTATCAGTCTGCAGATAGCAGCATATCCTTTATCAGTTTCAAAGTTCTTTACACATCTTTCTGAACACCGATTTCTGGAATTATTGGCTATTCCAGGACAAAAAAAGCCACAATTCATTGCGATCAATACTTAGGTTGCAGAGCACATTCCACTCTGAAAGTTTCTATTTTCTTGTTTGTTGTTTTGAAGAAGGTCTAAGAGAGGCTGTTATCTTCTCTATACCTTTGACAACAGAAAGCGACAAGGCTGTGGGAGATTAAATAGAAATTTTCCCTGGAGTTCCGTAACTCAGCTGTGAAGAACCAACCATCTTTTCCTGGTGTTTTTTGAGCTGATGGCATATGTTCATTGCTGCCATTCTAAATAAATCCAAAAAGGATCATTCTTACCTGATCTTTTACTGCTTGCCCTCAGCAACACTGCATTTCATGGCGCATGAAGGACCTTCCACTGAAAACAGGGAAAGCCAGGATCTCTTATTACCCCACCCTCTGTTCTGGGTAAATGGCCTCAGAGGGCCTTCCCCATCCGCAACACAAATATTTTGTTTTCCTCTCCTGATGCTTTCCAGAACATGAGGAGAGAGACCAAGCAAGACTCCGGGGCCAAATTAGTTTCCCATTTCTTATTTTTAGGAATGAGATGGCGACCACCAGGCTGTTACCAAGCATTTCTCTAACTCAGGCATCACAGCTGCTCCTGCAACAGCAGCACTCCTGTAGCACTGACTGAAGAACCTCCCGTTGAAACACAAATGCAGCACCAAAGAGTTGAAGGCTGAAGTTCTGACAATGACTGTAATGCTCCTTTTTACTTGGCACTACAAACTGAACAAATGCAAAATACTTTGTACACAAGAGGTATTTTAGTGCAGCTGCGTTGTCTCAGCAATCAATGGAGAGGACAAGTGCACATCAGGGCACTTGTGGACCTGTATCAGCAGTTGTTGCCAGCAGGGCAGCAGAAGTAAAGAATTTATGGAAATAACGAGTTACTAAATGGTAGTAAAAATACCAACTGAAAGAAAACTGATTTGGGAACTTTGACAGACATTGTAGAGGTCAGAGCAGACTGGGCTTTAACTAGCATCAGCAACATAGTGAAATATATAAACAGCTTGTTCCAGTAAAGGGGACACTGACAATGAACGTAAATGCTCAAAAGTGTTGTCAGTTTCAATTTTGTTTAATAAACTCTTGATCAGATGGGCAAAACCAGGAGACCAATACAGACTTTAGTATTAGGAAATTCCCGGAATAAATTAATTTAAGCTATTCACATACACGTGACTGGAAACTGACTTTTGAAACTATGTCCAGAAAGCTTGGAAAATACAGCAGCTATCTTGTTACCTTCTGTTTTTATTTATACTCCCTCTTAAGTTCAAACCAGCTGTAGGTCTAAATTCCTTTCGAATTTTTCACAAGTCTGTTCTCTCAACAGATCACCAGACCACAAAATCTTCCAGCCTGAAATGAAAAGTCAAGTGGGAGGTCAGGCAAGGAAGACACAAGGAGGGACCAGGCTGCAAGGTTCTACTTCAAGATGGAGAGAAAGCTTCACGGCCTGCTTTTATGCTGATACAAAGAGAGGAGACAAAAAGGTACTGTTGGGATGGCGGGGAGGGAGCGGGGGCTTACAGGGACAACAAGGGAACAAAGATGAGACAGGCAGACTAATGCAACAACAAAACCATGGGGTGCAGAAGTCATCCTATAACAAACAGCAGGATTTAAATAAACTCTGGAGTTACACTTCATCAAAAGATGTTTCCTACAGGTCACAGGTGATAAACAGAGATCGTGTCAGGGGGAATGTAACCCACCAATGCCATGGACAATCCTGGTTACGCAGCCAAATGTAGCTTTGAGGGAAACTGCAATGGGAAAACAGCGACGCTTTCACATCACCAGTCATACAGGCCTCCCCTTCCCACTCTGCTTGCCCACTCTTATACATTGAGACGTGGACTAGGATCTTCTTTCTACTTCTTTTACCAAAAGGTGGTCACTTTAGCTACGTTCGACATCAGTGGATTCCACCACATGAGCAATCTCTTTCTCAGAAACCCCTTTCCTTTTGTTTGAAAGCACATAAACATTCACATTGTTAGCAAAATTGTGGTACCTGAAGTAGGTTATGTTTAATTCTGTCTCTTCGGCTGAACATTTTACTATATACAAGTTAGAATACACATCCTTCCTCAAAGAGGGGTTTGGTACTCCTTTCACAGAAGGGGAAGGGTCAGTGTTAAGAATAACTGCAGTTCAAAATACTGGTCAAGAGAAGATCTAGGCAACTCTGTTGTGGAAGAGCAAGAAAATTTAAAAAGAAAAAAGAAAACCCAGATGAGAACCATTTATTTTAAGATGCTATCTATATGGAAACACATCCATCTGTTCAAAAAAATCTCAGCTTGGAACAGGAATTAAAGCAATATGAAAATTATTTAGTGAAACTGTATTTTAGTAAAAATCATTAAATTAATTTCAGTGATAATCTGCAACATACGTGAAAAGTTTCTATATAACAAGTTAAAAATAACAGTCCATATAAGATATTTGAACTTTTGTCACAGATACTGTTGTGGACTAGGTTTTGATCTAACCTAGATTAAAATCCAAGAGGTACATTTAAGAATGAAAGTATTTCATCAGTTTAATTCTCTGTACTGGTTTAGAGTAAGGAATAATTGGACAGGCAGGAGTTCTGTAAAACAGGATCCAGATTATATAGAAGATCTATATGCAGGCAGACAGATTATTTTGACTGCTTTAGGAGTAATCCATCCCAGCCTTATGACTACAATTTTAGTACCAACCCATCGCTCCTAATGCACACAAGGAAAGGCCACCTATACAGCCTGGTTAAATTAAAACTGCCTGAGCAACCATGTTCCAGCGTTAATTTTGAAGTCAGACACCAAGGATTGGAAACTTTCACATAAAAATTTTTGATCAGGCTGTCAATTCTTTTTTCATCATTGTTGCCTACTACAGAATTTAAGCAAACAAACAAAATCTTACTGGGAGTTGTTTTCATCATAGGTGTTAAATCTGGTGTACTTCTATGCACACAATTCCAAAGCAGTGAGTAAAAGAAAATTGTATTTAAGCAATGAAACTGAACTGAAATTACTAATTGCCTCCCCTTTTGCGCTTTTAGTAAGTACAAAAAGACACTGACAAGTGTTTTAGATGCATTTAGCAATGGCTGTTAAAACAGCGGAGTTCATTCTGAGTGCATAAGTGATTTACAGAAGCAAAAATAAGGCTAAAATGTCAACCCCTGAGAAGCACTGTCAGAAATAGGCTGCTTGTACAACCTTATTTTGGCCCCTCTGGGTATGTTTTCTATGACTTACTGCGTGACTGCATAGGGTCTCATCCTCAGTAATTCTACAGGTCACACAAACCCAACCTAGTATATTTGCTCCTTTAGAGTGTGATTCTAGATTTTGTTCACTGCGCAACGCTGAGAAACTGCCACGCTACAGCAGACACTCCCCCCGTGAGCTCTTCTGTAATGCTCACCACGAGTAGGGAAGCGCGGGGTCTGAGACACAGACATCGACTGATCTTCCCAGCACATGGGGAGCTGCTTTCCCCACTAGACAGCCTAAAAGCAGAGCACAGAGGACAATAAGAAAAGCACAGAAAGAGCAATAAAGATTTTCCTGGTTTCAACAGTCAATGAGAAGTGTCCCAGTTTTCAAAGTAACCAGCTCTGTAGCATGCTGAATTTCCTCACATTTCTGAGTTTCTACAACTCAAGAACAAGGGAATACAGAAGTGATAATAACTGAGCAGTCAGGGTTAGGCCAGCTGCCCACCTTCAGTAAATGGGCCTGCAGCACAGGAGGAGGGAGAGATTCCATTTTTCTATTGCAGTGTTCAGGAGCATTGACAGACATGCTTTCCTAGCCCTGCTTCGTGCACAACGCATTCTGCAATTTCTAGATAAAACAGGCAACGGGCCTATGGAACTACATGGTCTGAACTTGGTCTCTGTACCAGAGCACCACGTACTACTGACTGGCATACATAATTCGAGAGAAAACAGGATGTTATCTTTACAGTAACAGACTACTTATTAAGCAACCTGTTACAACTTCTGAAGGCTCCACGCTACCTCAAAAAGTTACTGCAGAACATATTCTGGGTTACAACACGTGATTTGTACCACCGGCACTGGAGAACGGCCAGGTAGATGATCAAACCTCTCCTTTGCAGAGGCTCCACCAAGTGCTGATATTATTACAGTGTACTGAAAAACTGCACATTTGTAAGATTAGCTGTCATACAAGTGGTATGTCCAAATTGTACATTTCATGAAGTTTCACTCCATTTCATAAAAATATTTACCCTTATATATATACATACACCAATTTTATGGATCATGACATACACTGCAAGGCAAATTGCACCAGTTCAAAGCACGTCTGACGAGAGCCTAGTGGGTAAGCTGAATTCCAATCCAGGACATGCAGCAGGAGCACTAAGGTTCATCAAAATACTGGAGCCAGATCTGCGAGCAGCAGTAGCATCCCTCCTAGTAAGGCTGGGAAAAAGCTGCTGTACTGAGCTTGTGAGCTCACGCTCTCTGAACTGCTTGCCGTGACAGGCAAGTCCCCACAGACCGAAGAATGAAGTTTGCAGAAGCATCCAAAGTGTCAGACGTAAATATTCTTGAAGTATATTTGAATGCTTATTGTGCAAGAGGAAAGTTGAAAACCTTTTGACAACAGGAGTTTATGAAATATTGATTTATTGATATATTTCAAATAGCTGATAAAAAAATAGAGATATTATTACAGTGTACTGAAAAATCTAACTTTGGCTGTTATTTCCCAATTCTGAATTTCACAAACAGATGACTAGCTAGCCTAGAAATGTCTTGTTAGTGCTACAGAGCGCTCTGCTCTCAGCTAATAACAGGCAGTGTAAAAACACACAAATATTATAGAATCATAGAATCAGCAAGGTTGGAAGGGACCTTTAAGATCATCAAGTCCAACCATTAACCTGCCCTGACAAAAACCACTTCTAAACCATGTCCCTCAGTACCACATCGACCCTTTTCTTAAACACCTCCAGGGATGGGGAATCCACCCCCTCCCTGGGCAGCCTCTTCCAATGGTTAATAACCCTTTCAGTGAAAAAATGTTTCCTGATATCCAATCTAAACCTGCCCTGACATAACTTGAACCCATAAGAAGAAAAAAAATATTGTAAGAAAAATATATTGTAAGAAGGAAAAAAACTTAACCTCTCAGTCAAGTCTGCAGAGGCTCAATCTAACATATTTTGCAGTAATTTCAAACATCAAATCAGAAAGTGCCTCTTGTATTGCAGACCAGTTGCTGTCACACTGGATTCCTTAAACCCATTATTTATCACTGGAGATGCAAAGGATCAGTCCAGGGGAGAACAGGAAGATACTTCTAAATGGCCACATGGGTGCAACGTCTAACAATGACTTTCGGCTGAACAAAACAGTTCACAGAAAAATTAATCTAAATTTACCACTGAATGAAAATAAATGAATGAATGAATCAGTCTATATGATCAAATGATATGACTGATAAAGTAAAAGCTGAGCAGAACAGCTTCTGCTGTTTCTGCATCTTGCACAACAGTTAAATATGGTGCACTACATTTTTATCATTGAAAAAGATTACGTCATAACCTAAATGCCATAAAATTGTTACTTTACACACAAATAGCAAGACATGCCAACTGCGTAAGCGATTTAACAATTTAATGTCTTATTTCCGCAAACTGCCTACATGTGAGTGATTTTAAAGTACTTTTTAAATCATGAGCTTCTCTACTTGTTTTTGCATGGTCGGTTTTGCCTGGTTTCAGGTAGAGCTAGAGGACTGCTGAGATCTGGAGGATAACACCTGAGGTCAGTATGACCTCTTGTCCTGACTGTGTACTTGAATTTAAACCTTTTGAGTGCACAGGAGGTGAAGAGAATTGTACAGAACCAGGGAGGGAGAGAGCGTTTAACAAAACAAGGCAGGATGGGCCTAATTTCTTAAGTCTGACAAAACAAAGGCCAAGAGAATATATTGTTACTCTCCACATACTACACACACCAACTGTGTGAAGGGCAAACATTAAGCTAAAATGAAACTCGTCAGCAGAAGCATAAATGTGTGTAAGAGCCATATGTAGTTTGAAGCAGTATGTTCAGAACAGCCTCGCTGTAGGAAACACAGGAACAAAATGACCTACTCAATTTAAGACCATCTTGATTAATGTGCAGAAGGATTATCTGGCACAACTAGCTGGAAGGGCAGCTGCCTGATGGCCTCTCCAGTCCGAGGGCCTTATGTTGGAACAGAATCTATAGACGACACTGTGAAAACCCATTAAATGTTTGACTCAGCACATCTGGCCAACGTGCAGCAGTACCAACACATGCAAAATGCAAAACACCAAATGTTCTCCGCCAGTGCTGGCAGCCCTAGCATGGCCCTCCTGCCTCAAGGGCTTACACACTCGCTGTTCCTCCGCGCAGTGACACACACCCACACCGGCTTTTGGAAGCTCTCACTCAGTCACACCACCACTCGCAGGACTTGCCTCAGCCAGTTATTTAAAACAGACCAAAGCAAGCACTGCCCAGGGATGCAGAGCCACTGCAGTCAGAGGCATAATCCTCAAGAAAGGTAAAAATTCCACCTCTTTGTGTGCACTGACATAACCCATATTTAAAGCATATTGAGGGAGACGGAGGGAAAAAGGCTGAAGCTTTAGTCCGCTTGTATTGTAGCTGTTACGTTACCTGTTTTCTAGCATTTAAACATACACTGCATTTTTTTACATCAAAATCCAGACATATTAAAAACAAGAAATTCCACCTACATATTAAAGACTTCTAAGAAGTCGTAAGAGAAGTGCCAGCTGCCAGTGACTAGCAATACAATGCAATAAAAGCCTTTAAGTTATACATTCACGGTCAAACTACCAAACTTGGATGTTCTTAGAATAGAGAGTTACCAAAAATCAAAGAAAAGAGGATGCATCCCTCTCTGTTCCCTTGCACAGCACCTTCACTCAAGGACAGACCCGAAGAAATTTCTGAGTTGTACTTACACAGGCTCGTAAATGCAAAGCATTTCATTATACAGAAAACACAGAGAGTTAGCCTTGAGAGCTTTCTCTACTAGACAGCGGAGTTCACATAACAAGACACAAACACAGAGAAGGCTTACTGCTGTAAATCCAAGGAAAGCACTCACGCTAACACTGGAACAGCCCCAGCAAACTGCATTTGGCTCGTCAGCCCTGAGGTTTGTTTCCTGATGGCAGTGTGCTCCAGGAAAAATTTAGAAGAAAAAAACCCCCTATTTTTTGCTAGATGAAATAGGCAGGTATTTACTGGCTCCAAGAAAACATGAAAGTATGTCAAAAAGCAGAGATCACAAAGAGCTAGAGGCTGGCTTTGTACAAAGCGTAAGCCTAAAATCACTTCATTGATAAAATGACTGTACTAGTGTCAGCGCAACAGTGTTAATTTGTGTGATTACCAAGGAGTGATTCAAAAGTCACACTTCATCGTTACCCACCCAAGGAAAACCAAATGCAGAATCTGGCCCAATTAACTTAGACTTCTAATGACTGAATAAGGATGAATCTTAGAGACGCTAATTAGGATCAAAGAGTAAAGCAGAAAACCAAAACAAACCTAATACTGCAGTATAAAAATAACGATGGAAACATAAACAAGTCTATTAATATCTAAACAAAACCCACAAAAAATTTTAGGACAAGACCTTTTTAAAAGAATTTGTCCAGGTGTGCTTCCATTTCAGGTTTTTCCTTTTACAGCATCTCTATTGCCCTACCCCCCTCCTCATTTTCAGTCCTCTCTTTTTTCTTTTTATACTGCTGATTATTTTTATTCTATTAGATTTAGTAATCTGTAAGTTCCTTTCCTGCTCATTTGCTGTTGGGACTCTTCTAAAGCTCAGGTACCTATCAGAAACTGTTACAGGTACTCTTGCTTCCTGCAAAATCCAGACATATCTAGACCAAATTTTGGTGGAGATGAAGCTTAGTCAGGATTAGTGAGAACATAATGCCAGAAAACAGTGTCTTATATGCATACTAATCTACATCAACATAGCAGTACTAGCATGTTGGAGTTTTTTGATTGTGAAGATACAGAACAATCCTACCTTTTCCTATTTTTTTATGGGACGGCAGGAGGATTATGGATATTTTCTTACTTTATCGGCTTATTTATTGTAAGTAAGGAGCTTCATAAGGGTACAGTTCAAGGATAAAAAAGAAAATAAGTATTGACTCAGCTCCTGACTTACAATTACTGCAACCAGTTTTAAGAGGCAGCACAGAGGGAGGTAGCATTTGTTCCCAGTCCTCTCAGGAAGTCATGTAAGCACAGAATCGACTAATTAACGGAACACCTATTGCTGTGCCAAAGCAGCAATAGCTTCCATTCATATACATGTTGACAGAACTTCAGCAGCAGAAAATGCCATTAGTATACAGTAAAAAGTGCTGTACATAGTCCTTTAATACCTCCTCATTCAAGTAATTCACCTAATTCAGCAGAGCAAAAGGAGGCAACCAGGCTTACTCAAGGTAGCTGCAACTCTCAAATCCATTTGCCATTTTCGAAGAACAGGAGTATTAGGACTCCAGACAATGTCAGCGCTGCAGCAAAACGTAACACAGTCAAATATGAAGCATACTACTTGGGGGGATCTTGTTTTGGTTGGGGTTTTGTTCTTGTTGTTTTGGTTTTGTTTTTTAATTTTATGATTGCTTCTAAAGAAGGAATCTAACGTCTATTTAGGGAAAATCGCTATAAGACAACCAAGTACTCTATGATCAGAATACAGTAAACAGAACTGAAGGTTAAAAAACACCACTATCGCACGCTGTTACAGAATCTAGAAAACAGTTGTTAATTGGTGCTTCTCTTTCAGGCTTTTCAGAGTCTGTAATATCACACTGAAAATGTTTACTAAAAAGAAATGAAATATCTGGCAACAGCGACTGGCTGCTAGCCAAAAGGCCAGGATGCTGTTTTGGGAAAACGTGCTGGCATGCCTTCCAGGGTTTACTGCCTAGCAGGCCTTCTTTCCTGGGCAGTTCCTTGGCAGAAATGGTTGAGCAACATTTTATTTACTTTTTGTTATCCACAGTTACGGCTTTCAGAACAATTGTACTGCTCTAAGTGGCGCAATATTGTAATAACCATTTTCAATAGTTCTTGAAAATGCACGGGGATTCGTGGACTGCTTGTAAAGAGTATCTGAAAAATGACTATGGAAAGCAAGTATATGGTGGCCCAGATATATGAACAGACAATATAGAATTACATGCCACTAGAAAATACTTCCATGTCCACAAAGCCAGTGATCTATTAAGAACTAATTCTGCATTTTATATTAAATGCATTGAGCACCACTATATATATATGACATATTGCTGCTGCCAGCTATTTAAATAACACCTTTATTGCTAATAAATACACAGCCCTTAAAATTCAGAACTTTTCTTAACTCTAAACTGAAAAATTTCCTAGTACGACGTAGCATGAGAGAAAAAACCCAAATAGCTATGTAAAAAGTGTTTTCTTAGAAGAGTCTGTCTGCATTAACAAACAAAACAGTACCAAGAATTACTATGTGAATAAGGGCTGCAGATTTTGTCATGTGAGAGGCTGGAGACAGTCAGGATGGGAGATAAACACTTCTTATCACGTATTCTACTTTGAGCTCTCCCTCTTAGGTTTAATTCTGAAAATTAAAGCAACAAGTGGAAACACATCTCTGGGGTGCCTAAACCTAAACACACCTAGAATTAAAGTGTGTTTGTTGCATGTAAGAGCAGCTGTAGTGGATCATACAGGAGTTTCATCTTGCTAAGGGACAATGCCATTAGCCACAGTTAGAAGTGGGCTAGGAAGGAAAAAAATTAAGGACAGGGGAATAAGAGTATGATTTTGCCATTATCCATCTTCTAAGCATCCCAGAAACTTAAAGCCTTAAAATTTCTGCTTCACAAAAAAGGACTCTGCATGCAGTACTTGCTTGCTGCTTTTTAACCTTTTTTAATATCACCTTGAAGGTACTGAGAGAGTCTTAAATCTGGAAGTACTTTAGCTTCAGCTTAACTCCAACTTCAGCGTTGGATTCCTCTTTTCCTCAGTCCCAGAAGTATTCCTCTATGCCAGGAAATAGAAATACAAGTTTTCCCCCAAAATAGCACTAGACTTTAAAATTAAATTGTACTGGTGAATCTATATAATTGTTAAGAATTAGCTTGATCCTGATTCTTTATGCAATGCTGTAATTTCTCTTTCTCAAAAAAGAAAACTTGAACTTTCAACTCTTAAAACCAATTTCCAGCCTTCACATGGCATAGCTTGGCAAGGCCAGCAGGCAGAGGTAGAAATCTGGAATGTATTTTTCTACCAGATGTTTCTGGGTCTTTCCTGGTCTCATTAGCGACCTTGTGGGGCAGTTTACTGCTCCCTGTTTTGGCAATGTGGTGGTCAATGTGGGAGCCTAATGCAGAGGCCGTTTTATTCCCTGGAATTCTTGCTTCACATCATGAAATGCTTTTCTGTACAACAAGAATACTCTGCGATATTTTTCTAAATTTTCTCCAGCAGCAGCACCAAACATGTAACAATTTTACAGATGTAGTTTAAAAGTACAATAATGTCTATTTTATATATACACGTACAACTTCTAAGGCAAGACATGTTACATGACTGAACGATCAATGTAAAATAACTTTGGGTATTTTACAATAGTTTTAGGGTTTGGGGTTTTTTTTGAGGACAGTCATTAAAATCCTTACTCTCAGCATCACCATGTCTCATTCATTAGCAACTCCATCTGATATTTACAGCCTCCTGCAAACTCATGCAGCATGAAAAGGTAAAAATTAAACCACATTCCGAAAGTGTGAATTGAATGTTCTAGATTGACCCCATGAGACTTCTCACCTTGTGACTGTGAAGCTACTAGAAGTAGATCGCTGTTTGCATGGTTTTCTTTCACAGATGTTCATTTTACTCAAGAGGATTGTAAAACAAAGTCTTTATTTCCCGGTATTAAAAAACCTAATTAAGTAACCTCTACAAGTTCTGATCATTTTTATTTCAAAACAAACAAAGTTTTCTCCAGGGCAGGTGTAACACTGCTCAACAGTAGAGACAAAATTGAATTTTACTGCCCCAAGGATCTTAACAAAATAACTATTTTTTTCTTATACCCAAAGCAACAGTGTGTAGGTCTGAGATGACCGTGGACCTCCAGGCTCCACAGTCTTCAAGAAGCTCAGGGTTGGAACCTCCCACACAGGCTTAGCCCAGACTTCTTCATGGCAAATACTCACTTCCTCTGTATTCGACTTTGCAGCCTCTGCTGCTTCCTCAGTCCCAAAGTCCTGTCCTGTTTGAGCTTCAGCTGCTCAAAGCAACAGCTAGCCTAGCATTTTTCAGTAAATCTCCATTTCGTAAACACAACAGGCTGTTTGCCTTTCCTCAGAAGAAGTCATGGAAAACTACACCTAAATTAAGACAGCTAATTTGCTGCAATGCCTCCAGAACAAAGTGTATTCCTGCAGCTTGGAAACGAAGAGAATTACATAAATGGCATGCTAAAGTACAACTGAGCCACAGTAACCTGAAACAGAATGATGAAGAAATGCTCACTTCAGCAGCTACCGAAAATGATATACTCAAGTACTTGGATAAGGCAGTGGAGCAGAAAGTCATTCAGTTCCACTGGTACTTTTTAAGCTGCAGTGAGGACAACTGCCATTAGACCCAGGCTACAATACATGTCATTCAGGGACACCGGAAAACATAAAATAGTTGTAGTTTTGTGGAAAGCAGTGTCAAATAAAGTCTCTCTTCTTTTAGAACAGAAGTGCCCATTTCCTCTAGAATTTTCTGGGCTTTATGTCCTGAGATTGTTCAGGGTGCCAGCAACATCTGGGTCATCTGACATTTACTGAGTGAAATGAAAGCTGGTTTATGTGTAATTAGCATATTCAAACTTCCTTGTTTCTGGCATTCACATGGGATTAATTATGTATAATATTTAGAGTGCTCAAATTTAAATTCTGAGCAGCTTTTGATGCTCATACTTAAGAGCACTAATGAATCAGACTTTCATCCCGTTAGGCTTCTAAGCAGAAACGAGTACAAAAAGTATGTAAGAATTAAAATGACCCACAATACTAAATCACAGACAGCAAATGGTGGCAAAGAGATTTAAGTCATCACAATGTACTTCACTCTAGAAAATAACAACAGCTCCAGCAATAAAGTTTTAAAGTTCAGCTATATGAAACTTCTTCCTCACTCATGACACTAGGATATTTTACTGAAGTGCTGTCAAGCAACACAGAAACATGTATTTTCACACCGTGTATTTATGACCCTAAGGCCAGTGTTTTACACCTATTGCACATTTACACGTTCAAAGGTTAATACTCTAACTTAACTTCCCAGTTAAAATAACCTTGCAAACACTTCCAAGAGATCTACTTCTGCAGTACTTTTATAAGCTAGCAAAAAGACAAAATAAACAGATTCCGCAGACTGTGGTGATCTCCCCATTCTGGAAGGCGTTACCTTCTCCTTACAGAGCACCTGCAGCTGCCAGGCACTACCCCGGGCATCAAGTTTAGGAAGCAGAAACAGAGTAATATCATACTGACGTACTGCTGGGTGGTCCTGCCAAAAAATGTTCACCATCTACAGAGAAATCAGTAAGATACACAGATCTTACCAGTTTCCAAGTCAACACTCGTCTCTTTTTCTTTTTCCTAGTTAGATTTGAAAGATCTTTTCTGAAAGAGGGAAATAGATTGTGTCTCTGTGCAATCTCTCTCTGCTATACCCTGTGCTCTCTCTCCTATACCTCAATATTGAGAAGCCAAATGCCAGAAAAGCAAATGCTTAATCGAAAGTATAACCAAAGGAGATGTCACATGTGAAAACCTTAAAAGCAAACAAGTTTACAAAAATAAAATCCTTCTTTATTTTTATTCAAATAAGCATCTTAAAAATCTCAGTCTCATTATCCATTTCAAGTGTATTCCTTCAACATACTTCTATTACTTAACAGCCTACCTAATCCAAAAGCCATGTAAATTCCATCCTGTTCTGTTAGGCATTATGATTTCTTGAATCCTAACCTTGGAGAACTAAATGGACAACTGAAAGGTCTGACTTCTCACCCACCAATTCACAGCACCGAGACATTGCTCACTGAGAAAATCCAAGCTCATCTTTGCACCGCATCTCATTGTAGGCGATTAGCATTACAAAGAACCTACAGTATGTTTCATGCATTTGAACTGATTAAAAGCTACATGCTGCATTTCACTATAGTATTTTATCTAGGTTGCCTAGATACTTTTAATGTTACTACAAAATTAAATGGACAGTATGCTTATATTTATTAAACCAAATATGTGTCATTAATTCGTAACAAAAGGTGAACCCCTAGCAAAATGAGGACAGAAGAGAGTCAGAAATTCATTTTAGAAGAAAAGATACACAGTGCTGGTTTTATTTCCACATCCTCTGCAGACAAGCCCCTTTACTATCACCACAACCATTTACAGAATACTTCCTCCAATGGCCGTATCCTTTCCACAAACTACTTTCCAGTGGAAGTAAAATTAATATAGAATTAGCCCAGGTAAAAATACTTATGAATCTCTGAAGCAGTAACTTGTGCAAGGTACTTACACATAGACAGTTCCCTTGTCATGCACTCTTCATATTTTCATATTAAAATCAATCAGTGAAAAGTAGGGTCCTTAGAGTAAAGCAACGGAAGTCTTAACCTGCTACTTACCCCAGGAATTATCTTTTTCAATTAGGAAGGACATCTGAAGGTAACTTTTTGTTTGTGAAAAGCTAAAAGAAATATAGGCAAGAAAAAGATTCACAAACAAAAAAGAAGAACTTGGTATATGGATATTTTTCTTTTAAAATCACGCAAGAAGCGCCCCACTCCAATCTGGCCACATTCCTTCCTGCCTTTAAGGTTTAAGGAAAGTACAGAGAAGAAAAAAAGTAGGGAAGAAAAGCAATATTCAGTAGAACTAATGCAAGCTAATGAATAATCGTTCCCATCTTAGTTGTATTGGTCCCTACAGTCATCTTTCAATTTAAATGACCAAAAAGTGCAATATGTAAGGAGTATTTGGAACACGGAAAAAAAGAAGTTATTCAAAGAACTCTAATTTATAAATTTCACGCACAGCTAATCTAAGTTAGAAACTATTTTCAAAATGAAAGATTTTCTGTTTACAGTTGAGAGAAATGCCAGCATAAACATAAAAGAAAATAGAAAAATAAATTGAAAGATCCACACTTCAACTTTGTCAACATTTGCACAGGCCTGCCTATCTGCACTATTTTATGTGAATAAATCTATGCCAAGTGACAAAATTTATCATAACTATAGAATTCATACTAAAAATGCATTTCCATCTTTTTAGCAAAATTTAACCCTCCAAAATCGGATGTCAAGCTGCTGACCCAACAATATTCACACACCAGGATAAAGGAATGAATTTAATCCTGAAGTAGTTCTTCTGTTCCAATTATCTTTCCATTACAAAAACTGTGGAACATATCACCCCTCATAAAGGGATTCCCAATTTGAGTAGAAAATTCAGTGCATACAAAAAGTATTTTTGTTTCACTGCTGCTGATACTTAGCTCAAGTGCAACCCCCTCTTATTTCTAAACCTTCAAGTGGATTTTAAAAAAATCCTCACTTGTGTATTTTTTAAAAATAAACTTTAAAAACCCCAAACATGTTCTTTTATGTCACCATCTCAGTCCCATCTGCTTTAAGATAAACTACAGAACCGCACAGTATCGCCCCCCCTGCATGTGAGTAACCCTTAGGTCTTCAAAGAACAAAGACTGAGCATCACCAACAAACTGGAGTTTTCTGCATTTCCTATTCAGCAGTTACATGTGAACACTACAGCAATATTATGACTGAGGAGTTATTTTGGGCAGATAAGCCTGTGTGTAAACAACAGCAACAGCAGCATCCCAATTGCAGTAAGTTCCATGACATGCTGTACAGAGCTGTAGTAACTAATTTCACTTACCTTACAGGAACTGGCAGTGGAGAGGCTATTTCCGATACCCAGAAAAGGGAAACACATCAAAATTCTGTCTCAGTCATTTCAGAAACCCAAGAAGTTTTTGTGTTGTACTGTGATTAAAAGCATTCTTTGAATATCATACATATAAACCTTATCTTATTCCCACTAAAGTGTAAGCAGAAGGCATATTTTAATCCATCATAAATGTTTTCCCTCCAGAAGGGGACATGTAAAAACTCATGTGGTTATTCAAGGCTCTGTAATGCAACTCTCATGAAAGAAACTTGGGAGTTCAAGAATCCCTGTTGTCCATTTGCTCTTTCTCCATCACTGGCCGAGAACAACGCAGTGACATTGATGTTCTGCTCCAGTGCCTGCTGCTCTGTCAGACCATGTTAAGGCAACACAGGGCCAGATCCTCAACTGTGATAAACAGATGTTATGTCAGTTTAGCCCAAACGAGAAGTTAGATGCAGGTTCTCATACTATCTTCAAAACTGCATTTTAAAATATTGAGGAAGGGTACATAATTTTTCCCATTTACCTGCCCTTAAAATCCTGAATCGCTATAAACGTTCTTCCTTAGCGGTATGTGAGGTCCTGGTCACTGATCGCCCTGTGTTAGGTAGGACACTGTCTCCAGGGGCTTGCTATCAGTATGAGAGACACACAGACTACAAACTCTGCAGTCTCACTGCCATTTCATGCTGTCCACTACATTCAGAGAATCATTTCGAAGGAAACTATAATTTAGCAGACACATAACATCCACGTGCCATGTATGCATAGTGCCAACGTCGTAACTAATGCACTGGCCAGAAGAAATCTTGTCTTGAATTAATCCTTTTCTTTGTGTCTCAATGATCTTCTAGCCCAACCTCCTGCTCAACAGAGTTCAACCTGAACAGGTTGCTCAGGGCCTTGCCCAGTTAGGCTTGAAAATCTCCAGGGATGGAGTCTCCTCAGCTTGTCTTGGCCCTTTATTCCAGTGTCTAGCCACTCTTACGGACATTTTTTTTCCTTGTATCTAACTGGAATTTCTGATCTAACCTCTGCCTGTTCTCAGGTGGGAAGAGGCTTGACCATCTCCTGTACACCCCACCACCAGGTGGTTGAAGACATTTATTCCATGAGGCACAGAAAAGGTGCTCACAGTGAATTATACTTTACTAACTGCCATTAAAACCCTCAGGAAACCCAATCCAAAGGGCCAATGGAATACAACAATGCAATGGTCTACGTGCCCTTCATATTCCAGCTGTTTCTCCTGCTTTTCTTAGTCTTTTATTTTTGCTTTGAAGAGCACCGTTCCTGTTTGACACTGAAGAAGGCCTAAGAATCATTTATTTAAAGTGACTACCACATTGACAAAAGAGGGGAAAAAATCAAATAAAATGCAAGAGGGATTACAAAAATCAATCGACAGTTAAATAATTCATTTACTGAAATGTCACAAAGTTTGCATCTTACAACTTTATTCACCTGGGTACCACAGAATCTAAATATAGTATTCCCCTTCTTTAAAGACTCTCGAGACACTTAGCCCCTGCATCTTAGAACGCAGCTTCATTTCCTTTCATATATTCCGCATTTTATACAGTTAAAAATATTTGTAGATAATACTAGTCTTCAAACAAAAAGCCATAACTGATACTCAGTCCTCTCAGTAATCTATTTATATACGATGTAGACGACTGCCATAACCACAAAATAAGTAAAATCTGCTCTGTACCAAAAGAGGAGTGGTAAGGGACATTTTATAGGTTATCTGGAAGGTTAATAAGTCTAAAGTCATTAACCGTGAAAGGAACTGGGATGCTCATGGACGTTACTTTGAGTGTTCGCTGCTCAAGTCCCAGTCCTGCCTGCTTCTGGCAAATCAGGTCACATAGCACAGAAAGAGGGACAGACTCAGATTAAATGCCAGTATGTATTGCTGAAGGTATAAAGCAGATTGAAATAAAAGTGTAAAATTCACTATCCTCATATATTCTGTCTAAAGCAATATGGGACTCCTGGAAAAAAATGCTTTTCAGATCAAATACACAAAAGCAATTTTCAGGACCAGTAGAGAAAGACAATTTGAAGGCTGAGACTGCTCATGGAGAATGAACTGCCCTTTTATTTCTCCTTTTATTTTTAACAAGACAATTCTGCCTAAAGTATGTCTTCTTGTCCCAGTCACCACTGTATGGCGCAGACTACTGCTGAGACAGACCCCGACCTCTCCAGGCTTTGGAGATCCACTTCCAAAAATCACAGAGTAATAATCTAACATGCCTGCCGTACAATTTACCATATTAGCATAGAAGATACTCCAATTTTCAACATCTTTAGTTCCCAGCTCTATTGAGGGTGATTCATAAAAGGTCACTGAAGTAACCTGAAGTCAAGGTGACAAAATCATCAATTGAACCTACTGAATTGCTGAATGTCAATAATAATTGACATCACATCTGTCTCCTCTGAATTCCGCAATAGGGACGGTCTTTTTATAGCAAGTCTTTATTTTCTTTTGTTCTGTGTTTAAATTGTTCTATTAATTTCACTGAGATGTTGAAATGAAACCTTTTCTTTCCCCATAATCATTGAAAACCAGAATATTTCCAATATTAAACAACACTAAATAAAGCTTTTCTAGAAGATTAGAAGAAAAGCAGCAGCCAAAAAATAGGTAACATGTTTCAGAATAGAAGGCACAGCAGCAGCTTACAAAAAAAAATGGTATTTTTTTTCCAGAAGTGCAAAAAGGGAGATTACTATTTGTAACAATATAACCTGAAAGCCCAAGGAAATTCCTAAGCCTTTCCTGAGAGTTGCATGTTGTCATGGATGGAGTGACGCACTTCACTCATAAAAGAGAAGCAGCATTATACTTATTGACATAAAAGAGTGATTTAACAAAGTTTGATAGTAAATGTGACAGCGGTTTCATAAGATCCAATGGCAAAGTACACCTGGTTATTTACTGCAGAGGGGACGGTGTCAGACACAACTGTCGGGAGACCCTCCTGTGGAGTTGAGGTTCAGAGACAACCCTCTGTTTTCTAAACTCCTTCTCAGGGAGGAGTTTAGGTGCAGCAGGATCCGATCCCAGTCCCAGACGTGGTCCATGGTTTATGTCTAAAGGATTCTATGTGCACACTCACTCTGAAATATAATCTTAGTGAAGCTTCAAAGTTTAGCAAGGTATTAGTCACTTACTGAGGATCTGTTGTGGCAAGGAATCTCTCAGCCTCGAGGAGTAACCTTGAGAGGTGTCCCTGCTAAAGGGGAGGGAGACGCTGGCACACAGCTGCTGCTGTGCAGGAGAGCTCAACGGGCTCTTGGGCTGTTCGCTATTTACAGGGGTAAGATGATTGATTTACAGTGATATTTGCATATCAACCACAGTACCAGTGTTGTGGTTAGGCGGCGTATTCATCAAGTTAGCCCTTGGCTATTGTGTTATCCATCTCCCCCAAACCCACTTGGAGCGAGATGCAGCCATCGCAACCAGACGCACCCATTATGACCACCACGTGTGGTTACTGGTTATCTGGTTATGGGAGATAAAGGTCAGGTTAGGGTGACGGGGGGGGCGGGGGGGGGGCACACCATCACACATGCCAGCATATTAGCCTCAGTGTTCCCTTCAACAGGGAGACACTTTCTTTAAATCTCATGAAATCTGGATACTGAAAATTGATGTAGTAAATATAGAAAACTGTGTCAGTTTTTAATATAATCCCATGTATAGCTTTGCAGTTTCTTTATAACTTTTTGAGGACCAGCAAAGGGAAGACACCGTACTTTTATACTGACCCACAGCTGCTGTGCAACTGCAATTAAACTCCGCTATCTTCTGTTAGAATTAATTATAACCAATAACGTCCAAGGGATCATTACTATATTCAGAAAATTAACATGTCATCAAGTTAAGAATATAAATTACCTTGGTTGCAGAGAAAGTAAATTTAAGTATTTAACTTTATCCTCTCTTTTACTTTATGCCCTAAAAATCAGACACCGTCATTTAAAAACAATTCCTCCACACCATACTCTTTGAAATAGATAACGTACATATTGGGTGACTGGATTTCACGACTACATGCCAAGTTCAAACAATGAGTTTGCATCAAAACACCAGCATTTTCCAAATACCTTAAAATCAATGTAGCTGAAATAAATATTATTCATATACAACGTGAAAAGGCAATCCAAAAATAAACTTACAACCCACTTACATCTATCTCCAACTGTTGGCATACATACAGTCCCCCAAGGAATTCTGTTCTCCTGAGCCCAGAGCACTACAGCGACTGATTTTGCTTTTGTCTCATCATTGCACTTATTCAAGTGACAATTTTATGGTGCATTGTCCTAACAATCCTTTACTGACAACAACTTCTAGATAACAACATTCTGATGACAAGAAGAGTAGGGAGAATAAAAAGATGATTTTTAGCTGATAGATTTCAAGATTTTTTAACATAAAATCCATTACGTTAATTACATTTCAACATAATCCACGTTCCTGTTCAAAGAGGTTTTAACCTATGTTTCTACTAAGCACACTGACTAGCCAAGTCAAGCTTCTTCCCCTAATTTATTCAGGGCCTTTAGAAAATTCCCTTGTGTAGCTGTGTTCCTCCAGCTCTGCTCTATTTAGATGAGCCAGGAAGGAGCTGGGAAGCCAATGAAACTACAGACAGAGGTTTTGCCCCAGCTCCACGAGGCAGCGAGAAAAGAACCGCCCCAGAGATGAAACTCTTCGGGCAGCAGGGAGATGAAGCTGCCGAGCAGACTCCTGCCTGAGGTTTCTCTCCCTGAACAGGACACAAGAATCGATGACTCTGTGACAAGAAAAATTGCCTGCCATGGCAGGTAAGTGTGAGAAAGGATAGAAGTGACTGTGACATGGGGGGAAGGTGCGACTTCGTGGTGGTTCATGGAGACAGAGGCAAGAAACAGCAAAAGTTTGCAGAAATACATGTTGGGGGACAGATGCTTCGAACTACCATCACTGTGCCAGTGCCCTTTCTGGGTCAGTTGAACACCTTCCTAACAGATTTCTGTTCATATTGGTTTGTTTAAACGACTTTGGTGCTGCAGAAGACAAATAATCCTATACCGGTGCTAGTACAGAGGGAACTAGGAATGGAGGACACCGGTTCATCCCACCCAGCTAATTACCATCAAAATGAGATTAGATGCTGTTAACATCAAAAGCAGACCCAAAGGTCAACATATGCAACTTCCAATTTTCTTTTCCTTGTGGTGTGGCAGACATCTGTAATTCTTCCACCTACAAATAAATAATATAATAAAACCTATACCCAAATGTTTGTAGCTGGGCGAGAGCTTTCCAATTAGCTAGTAACCTACTTTGATCCTGATGAAGCCCATATCCAGGCAAGCACTCCTCTAAAATGAAGGCTTCAGAGCACCAATTCATCGACAGATGGATCTATTAAAAAAACTTTCTGATTTTCCGACCTGAAGAACTGACTCAAAAAAAGAAAAAAAATCCCCTGAGAAGAGTCCCTGAAAAATAGAAAATTAAGGGATATCATTTGCAGGTACTCCAAAAATGACTTCTGCTGCTAGCTTATTTCCAGTTCTGCTCAGTATGGCCTGTTATAACAGCGCTATGAAATGCACTTCTCCTTCAGCGCAAATTAGCAGTGCTTGACTCCTCACTCATCCCTCTCCC
Organism: Rhinoptilus africanus; assembly: GCA_013400135.1. Taxonomy (NCBI): domain Eukaryota; kingdom Metazoa; phylum Chordata; class Aves; order Charadriiformes; family Glareolidae; genus Rhinoptilus; species Rhinoptilus africanus. Next base: position 168,032 of record VXBO01008744.1, read on the forward strand.
ACGTAACCAGGGGCTGAAAGCAAGAGATGAGGAATGAGAGCAAAGCATTTGATTAACTTACACAGATCACGGCAGTTATTGTTTCAAACACGTCCTGTGGTCTCCCTTGTGGTTTGTGAGGTGTTTACCTGTACTGGATGCAGGCTGTTTTGGTTTGGGGTTTTTACTCACATATACGTTTACAAAGCAGTGCCTGATCTTAACTGCAAAATTGAACTACAAAATAACCAAAAGGGTGGTTGAGTTTTGTCATGGTCGTGAAAACACTCAGTTACCCACACGCTCCCAGCTGCTGTCAGATGGAGCCTCTGCCAAAAACAAGGAGCAAGAAGTGAAAGCAGCACATGGAAATTAGAAAGCATTTTAAAGTCCTATAGACTTTAAGACACTTTATTTTACGCAAGTTCAGTGTAGCTATTCTTTTCCAGAAATGAGCAAGGTCAGCCTGTTCCTCTTAAGCATTACATGAAGCATAACAATACTGTGCAGTATTGAAAGAAAACTCATCTCGTTTGGCAGATAAATTATGGTAGATTCAATTTCACTTCTTCCATTAGCACAACACAAAGGCAGAAATTTTGCCTGAAATCCAGAGACAGGAAACAGACAGACAAATTGGGACTGTGAGGTTCTGAATGGCATATATACTGCTCTAAGTTCTGATATTTATTTTCTAAGTGAAGCAATTACTGAACAAAAAAGGTTAGTGTGGTCATTTCAGTACAAGTGACTATTCTGCAGTTATTTTAAACTGGATACTGCTGTGTAGGTTTCTGATTCCACAGGACTATGATATCACTAGATCTATTAAACCTGTAAACATACACCTCCACGTGCATAAGGTACAGAAGATTTTCTTTATATGTTATTTAAAATTGCCCAGATAAAATACTCCTCCTTCTCTAAAATCAAGTCTTCACAAAGTATTTATACTAGTAATTGTATTTCCAATGCATCTCACATCAGTTACTGGTTTATTGTTACTATTTTTAGAAAAGAAAGTTGGATGCCTGGTAAATACTATAATGATTTTAACTTCTCCCAAAGATTACATTCTCCCACCCAAGCCCGTATTCTCCTTTTGCCAGAATGGGGCAATATGTTAAATTTCCCAAATTTCCCAATATGTTAAATTTCCCAAATTATCAGTCTTTGGCTGCTGAAAAGGAGCACCAGGCTTGCTGCAGTAGCAGTGAGCTTCATCAAATGCCACGTGCTTTGTCTTTACCAGTTCCTTCCCTAAAGACGGATGAGGCACATATGTTCGGACGGGCACTGTACTGAGCTCCAGCTAACACCAAGTCACGCAAAAAGATGGTGAACAAAAACACCTGATTTGCCACATCATTTCCCATTTCTACACCAACAGCGTAACTCATGCTCCTAGACAATACCTACATAATTTGGGTAGGTAGAACTTTGGGTTCTTTGACCAC
>VXBO01008746.1:0-56667 GCA_013400135.1 Rhinoptilus africanus
TAGGCAGACCCACCCTTTGGATCACATTTACATTTCTGCGTGCTGAGGGAACTAGTAAAAAACCAGGGATATATCCAACTAAAAGAAGAAATAAAGGTATTCCACCCCTGCATATTAGAGCTCACGTTCTTCATTTTAGATAACATAAGCATACACTTCTGTAGCTCAGGTATAATGTTTTTTGCTGTCTTTTACTGTAAGTTAAAAATTAGGGTGGCTAAATATATTGCACGGCCTGTAATCTGTTCTCTTTATGTAAGTGTATGTATGTAAGTGGTCTCTGTACGTAAGTGTTCCTGTTCTTCCTACTAGCTTTCAAATGGCCGACTTCCACAAAGCACAATGTAAACTTCGTTTGGATTTCCATATCTTAACATCTTTCTTAGTTTAAAACTTTCCATTACCTCTGCAGAAGCAAGTTCTGTCCTGGGTTTGAACTAAATTACAATGACTTTCGAGGGAGAAAGCCAAGAACCATTCTTACAAGTTTCCATAAGATCTTAAATTGTCCTAGCAGCAATGTCAGAGCATTTGCTGTTGATAGACGTACACTGGATAGATTAAAAATCACAGGTGTTAAACTGAAAATAAACCAGTTTCATAAATTACACTTTGAAAAATTAGCATCAGATGCCTTTTTTTTCCCTGAGATGATTCTAGGAAAAAATGAGTTGCGCTAGCAAATCCAGAATTTTACCTAATGTATGACCTAATTTCTTTCCAAAATGAAATCTGTTACACACCTGCAATAAGAGCAAATAGAGATGATAAAAAGTAGGTTCAGTGGTTAATATTAATTTAGGACCCACCAATCTAAGTCTTGCTTAAAACCGTGTCCACTAACAATACTTAAACTAACGGTGTTCTGCCATGTATTTCGGTTTGGATCTAGCTTATTGCAAAACACGTTTCAGTAATTCTGAAACGCAGCAAAACCAGAAAAACATTATTTTCTATCTGAAAAATGTTACCCAAAAAACCACAGGAAAATCTCTTAGATGCTTCTTACTGAAAATTTGATCTTACAGAAAATCAGCACTGCTTCTTACGGCTTGGATCTCATACCCCTGCTATACGGGTACAGAAACATGTCTCCGATACAAGTGGTGTGATATATTGTTTTTCTTTACTTCAAAAAATCGATTCTAATCATATTGGTGTGCTTTCAGGCTCTATGTAGTTGTTCTGTAGAGGAAGTAGATAATTATACTACGTATTTTTTCAGAACATGGTTATCACGGGTAATGAATGAATGCTTTAAGTGCTTCATAACAGCATTTTTTTGTGTCTTTTTGCAGAAATTTCTTAAAATCCAGTGCAATTTGAGCAGTGCAGCTCAAACACAAAAAAAAAACCCAAACCCAACAAAAAGCCCCTCCAACCAACCCACACCTAAATCTTACCCACTGTTGTCTCCCAGGAAATTGTGACAGATTCTGCGAGAACCCTGGGACCCGGACACATTAGAAATTCTTTCCTGCCGGGTTAGCAGGTGCGGGCTATGTCAAATAAATTTATTGCAGTCTGTGCTAATAACGAAAATTATAGAAAACCTAGATGAAAGTGCTCTGCATCCAGCTAATTTGAAGCTACCTTACGAGACAATAACAAGCTTCTAACAGTTTTTCCCTTTTTTAAAAATACACTAATTATGCTTAATGTTCCCTGTCGCATTAGCTTTCATGGTAATTATATTTCAAAACTTTTGCAATTAGGGTACAGTTAATATTGTGGAATATTGCAATTATTTTTCATTGTGACACCTCTATTGAAAACTGGTGGCATAATGATCACATTGTTCAACTAAATCAGAACTGTAGAAATATGGCAAATGAACCAATTATACATTATTATTTCTAATTACAGATAATGCCCTTTTCCTTGCTTTTGTCCAGAAGACTTTCTCAAATACCCAGTCTCTTCCTAATTTTTCAGAAAAACAACTAACCGATTTCTCCACCTTCATTTTTTCCATACACATACTAATATATATAGATAGTATGTGTACACATATACTACCCATGGTATAGTTATGACACGTGTGAGCACGGACGTGTGTGTATGGGTACACTAACGTATCCAGAGATAATTCACAGTTGACAGAGGTTCAGTCAATGCTAGCTGCAAATGTAAATACCACTAAACTCTTCTCACTCTGGGTAAGGATTTTACTTGCTGGCTGAACGTCAGAGGTAACTTCAAATGCCCTACAAACGCACGCCATAGCTTTTCTAATTCAGCCCCATATTGCCCCAAACGGCATTTCCTTTTTTCTGCTCAACTTTCCTCTTAAATATCTCCAGGTCTTTGGCTCTCTTTGCTTAAGCCTCTAGCTCTCCTTTTCCAGCATTAAACCTAAACATCAAACCCCCCAGATTTACAGCCCTGATTCTATGTCTGTTGATGCTGAATAAGCTCAAGCACTAGATAAATGACAACAGCAGAAATCTCTCAGAACTAATGTATATAATGCTAAAACCTGATGTTCGCTCCTGGGTTTTGAAGAGGCTGTTTGTAATTAAGCCATTCAATAATCTCCTGAAACAGGACACTATTACACAAAAGTGCACTCCGAGAAACACAGTGGAGGAGTCGGAAAGCAACTGGTAAAACAGAGCAGCCAGACAGGTAATAGGAGACATTCTAAGCATTTTCTGAGAGTAATTATCATTTACCAGCATTCTTCATATGGAATTTTAATCAAAGCTCGCTTAATTAAGTTTTCATTTAAATGACAATAAACCAGTGATAAATAAATCAACGCTCAAATCACTGACTTCAAGCAGAGACGACTTTTACCAAAAACACTGGCTTGCCAAACCCGCCATCTGTCCATTTCCCAGCTACCAGCCCAATGAACTTCAAGGTTGTACCACCAAGTGTAAGATACAATTTCTAGCCAAGATAAGACAAGAGAAATAAAACTTGTATATGTTGTCACACCATTTCTGGCATGAAAAAAATCTGGCAACAAGTTTACATGACTCCTTATTCCCCTCCGTAAAGGACAATAGAAGATTAAAGCAGAACTCCTATAAAGATTATTTCAGGCAGAAGTCTGAAAATTGCAAATCTCAGCTTATTCAATATTGTGGCATAAGGCTTTTTCAGAGTAAAGAGGTTTTTGGTAACCTGAACAATGAGCACATTTTCAAAATGAACTATATCTCCTCTGACCCTCTGAAACTCTAAAAGCTGATCTGAGTGATTAAATGACAGCTGGAAGTCCTGAGAATTCTGGCACAGAATATAATTCTTAAGAATGCCTCAAAGTCCTGCCATCACTGATGTCTCAGTCATCACCCACCTTTCCATCATTTCTTGGCTTGTATTAATCGTTGTTTTTTTTTTTTAAGTTTATGCGACTTTATTTTTCTGGACACAGTATCTTTCATGCAATTTTTGTTTCCATTAGCTTAGACATACAGTTTCCACCATCTGCTGAGCATTGACTAAATACAGGACAAGTAAACTGAGCGCGTTTCTCCCGCTCCGGGTACCACTACTTTAGGACGTGTATATATGGGCTGGAGAGCCTGGCTCGCAGGGCTTATGTGCATGTTTGATATGAAAATCACCTATAAACGATATAAGTCTCCAGGCTGGATATAAGCAATAACCAAACCCATCTAGCCATATAAATATCCATTAGATAATATCTGCTGAAATATTACTAATAGCAAAATATTATAATAGCCTTGAAATATATTAAAAATGGGGTTAGTAGAGGTTAGTGGTTTAAAAAGAGGCTGATTATTTTCCTCATGAAAAAATAGTAAGTATTCAAACTAAGTAGCTTTTTTCCCTAAGCTAATGGCCACGTATAAGATTAGTGCTATAAAGTCCCTCATATTTGAGAATAAACTCATCTTCAAAGACTCCTTAAACATATTCTCAACTGGCAAATTCAACAAAGAGAACATTTTAATACAATAACGATTCTACAGGATACTCTCAACATTTTTTGTTTTCTACGGAACAATTCTGTCCAATTCTTTCAAAATTTTCTATCCCCTTACAGTTTTATGGTAATGATCATCTTAAAAGAAAGCGCTGCAAGATTCTGAAGATTAATGAAACAAAGACTATACTTAGGTGTACCTATTTCCTTGCTAGCTCAACCCCTGCATGATCACGTCTATTGGATCAATTTTCTGGAGCAGTGAAGCATGTAAGCACAGGTGTTAATTACCCTGTTCTTTGTAAAGATCGTTTTTTTCTATTGGACAATAATATTTGCTTTACTGACAGCCATCAGAATATTCCATTAAGATCTCCAGAGGATACAAAGTGTAAACTTCAGCATGTGACATGCTGGATAATACAATATTTGAGTGTAGTGATGCCCATCCAAAACGTGAGAGTAAGTTTCACTTGTGAAATTCCATTATTTTTGTGGAAGAAACTTGGATATTCCAATTAAATTAGAAATCCACTATTTTAATTTCCCTTATTACACTTATTTTTATTTTTTATTTTTAAACAGACATGTGTTGTATTTGTAAGTGGATAAGCAAATTTATTTCCTGAAATCTTTACTATGCAGTTTTAATTTTATCCAAATTCCTGATGAATTGATTAGCCCAATAATGCCTGTGTGAGGCATAACAGCTCTCTATAATGATAAAGCAGAGCTAAATGGTGCTCTGAGCCACGGATAATTTAAGTACTCACAAAGCGAGTACCAATGGCTTTTTGGGAGCTCTTCCAGTACTCAAAAAAGCAACCTAACTTTATTATCATTAAAAGCAACCACATTATGTTTCTTTCACTTGTCTCATCTTTGTGAAAATTCAACTTTTTCTTTTTTCCTGGTGATTTAATTTTTATCCATATCGAATCTCAAATGTCTCATGAAAAGGATTCAACAGAGATAAATAAAAGTGCAGGAAATTGAAGTTTGATTCTAAATTCACAAACTGATTCACGTTACTGTCTCTATGTCTTGACTAAAGATAGAATGTTTGCAGTGGACCAGACAATAAATCACTACTGTTTTAAGCTTGATTATCTATTCTCTTTTTAAAATCCCGTAAGTAAGCTTTTAACACTTTCAGCTAAAGAACGGCGGCATAAAAATTTCTGCAAAAATCCTAAGGTTTCATCAAGTCAGCATAAAAGCTATTCATATTCTGATATGGATCACTTGTAATGTATTGGTGGTTTTAATATCCTTACTTGCTTATCACTGAAAAATCAGCTATAGAGAATATTCTTCTGTTGGTTTATGTTTCGTAGTTGTGAAACAGAGACTGCCACGTGAAAAAGTGCTAAAAGTAGCACTAGGCATTGAGTTAGTGACTCAAACAAGATTTAAGAACAAACAAAGCAGGAAAACAGTTTCATTACTTCAATTTTGATGGACAGGATACAAACAAGGAATCATTAAAGAGGCTTTAACCACCATCTAAAAATACAAATTAATAAAAAGCAGCTGGGAGAGCAGTAAGAAGATACGTTATCTTTAATTTAATTTTCTTTGATAACACTATGTTTAACCCAAAATCCGAATGATATGATTTAACTACAGTTTTCTCAAACTTTTTAGAGGCTTTCTCATAAAACTACCTGAGAGGATTTTCTGGGAACTGCAAATAAAGTGCAGAGTTTTTGTACACACTGAAAGCTACTAAAAGGATCCATAGATCCTTTTCATATAAAAGTCTGCATGCTAGAGCATTAATTCTGGAGAAGAACCAACTTCAATGTATTTTTTTGTCAAATGAACCTAACAGATTGGTTATTAAAAAACAGTTCAAAGTTAAGAGTCCCAGAAAGATGGCTAAAAAACCCCAAACCTAACAAAAAACTTAACAATAAACCACATGCATCCTACTGTCCCCCCATAAACCGAACAAAACCCAACCATCTAGAGAGAACAAACAGCAAACCAGCTATCCAGAAACTGAATTTGGGCCTGCAGACTCCTTAGGAATTTGAAAATTGGAATTGAATCTACCTGCCCTATAAAGAAAATACCATTCTATGAACCTACCTATACTATCCTATGAAGAAAGCACAGGCTGCTGGTCCAACAGGATCCACCAGTACTATTTTCCTCAAAGAAATGTAAATGTTAAATATTAAGAAGTTGCTATCATCTGAACTGAACTTGAGCAAACCGCTGAAGTTCCCCGTTACCCAGAAGAGTTACACTGTTGGGGTCCTGGGTCTCAAGGAGCAATCGCTGTAGCTCCCCAGAATCAAACTGCCATGATAAAGAGCTGTGAAACGGTACCAGTTGCTTTCTGACAGCAGGATATTAATGGAAATTGTTCCAAAAAAAGAAGATGAAACAAGACTCTCTAATGCATTTGAGTTTCTGGCATGATCTCAGAGGAATTGAAGAATGAAGACGGTGGAATCTTTCCAGCTGTCAACAATAAAAAAGAAAAGAAAGGAAAAGAAAGATATTTAGAAGAGCTGGTGTGTGATTGGAAATACAAGTGAGGAGATACAAGTTTTTTGGGCTTCTATATACTTCTGGATGATGTTTTCTAGTGATTTGTATTGTAGATTTTTTTTTCTGTAAATGATTTGAAGGAAACGGCTGTGCTACCTGTGTAGATGGATTGGGCTTTAGTTGCTGACAGTATGCTTTTAAAAGTTTGGTTTCTAGCCAGTCTCTTGAGTCTTCTCCTCAGATTAGTTTTATAAGTGCAGCCCCTCACCAGCCTTTCTGCATTACCAGAAACACCAGTTCTCCATCTGTTCGTACAAATTGGTCTCCATAATTGCATCACACTTTCAAGTCACAGCCTCAAATCGGAAACTCAGTCTTGGAAATTCCTCCTTTTCTTCAAGGCAGGCTGGTTTTCCCTGAGCCCTCTCCTCCAGCTGCACAGAGCACTCACAAGTATAACTGACTGGCCTTACAACATCCACTAAATCAATGCATTTTAGAACAAATAGCTATTTTTTAACTGGTTTCTGCCCTGTACCTGCTCCAGACCACAAGGAGACAAACTATTAATGAATATCTAATTAAATTTTGCTACATTTTGAGCTGAAAAAGATAGGGGAGGAAGGGCGAAGAGATTTGAAAAATGCAGAAACATCTAATTAAAACAATAATTATTTCATTTTTTAAAATGAGGAACCATTTCATTTGGAAGATTTTTAAGCAAATATTTTCACCTTCCATTTTGAGGATTTGCTTCTGTTGGTTTTATTTTAACCCACACCAAAGGAACGTTAAACAAAAAGCAATGGAAAAAACTAAACCCATATTTTTCTCTATATTGAAGGAATTAGTATTGCTCTTCCAAACCAAATTTACTAATTGAAAAAGTTAAAAGTTCTTCTTTCATTCCACATAACCCTTACCATTTGCCTTTTTTCCCTGTCGTTTTGCTTCCACATTACTCTCTTTTGCTTTTGTAGCAAGTTTTCAACTGGAAATGAAGGTGCCAGGAGCTGCTGAAAACTGTACTGCAGGGTCACTAAGGATTTATACGCACCCCCAAACCATCCTAGCCCCAGTCCTCATTCTCACCACTTGATAGAATAATTGAAAGCCATCATTTACCACTTGAGCTCTAACTCCCCAACTCTCTCCTCTTGACTTTGCAAATTGTGTTTTCAGAAACCTGGAGCTCACGAACTTACAAAGATTTTACATCTTTTCTGTTTGCTAGTCCCTATACCTGACAGATTTGTGTCAAGTGAAACAATTATCCACCTGTTTGTGGGAACAAATATTAACAAACATGCTCCAGCACTGTGTTTTGTTAGGCAGAACGTTTCACACTTCATTGCAGTGTGTATTAACTGAGAAGTTAGGTTGGTGTGTGGTATGCAAAAGTGATTTGTAAAACCCAAAATAATTTCCATGGCCCATACATTACACATTTAATTAACGCACAGTGCAATATTAAAGTCCAGATTTCTGAGTTCTCCCCAAATCATGTGAATTAGCAGTTGGGACTTCCCATTTTACGATATATTAATAACTGTTGCCCAAGTTTGGAGATTCAAGACCAAGGATGTTTCAAAATAACCAGGTCATAAATCTTTTTCTTACGGAGTACTGAGGCACTACTGAACTTGCCTGTAGTTACAAATAGAAGTTTTGGGGCATGTTAGTTCACAGTAAGCCAAGTCCCTCTTTGGCAGATTTTTAAAGATCTAGCAGCAAAGACAGACATTCCAGCTTTTAGGGTTTTGGTAGATATAGGCTTCAATATCCACACAATGATTTTTATAATTTACAAAAGGTCACCGTCATTTTCTACAGTGTTCTAGTTATTGCTCCTAAATTAACAGAGCATCAAGGACAAGGAGCCTTCTCAAAACAATACACCTTCTATATTAAGTTGCCAATTCTCTTTCCTTTTACTTTGCTAGTTTTTTTTCAGGTCCCTGATATGCAAGATAAGTACCAGCTATCACTATAACCATAAAGATGCCGTTATGTTTCTCCTGGTATGTATGCATTTATTTATTTCATAAATCATTAGACCTGACCTGAAAAAAAAGGAGAAAAAAAGCTCATTTACTGAAAATCACACTGCTACAGCCCTATGATATCCAACACAAATGCATTAAATAGAAAGGAACTACTGCAAAGGAGCGGCACATAAGGCAATACCTTGGTGGGGTGAGGCAGGGACTGAAGGAGAGTTGAATGACAAATAGCACCCTGCCTAGATGGAAAAGGTCACTGCCATAAAAGCAGCCTAGGGAACTGGGAGCAAGTGCAGCATTGCTACAGACGGGAAGAAAACACAGAATCCAAACAAATCAAACAGAGCAAGAGATGCAATTTCATTCACGAGTGAATGCCGCAGATTGAGCTGTGGAAACATCTGGGGAGCTGAGAAAATGGAACAGGATTCCCTCTATGCCTTGATGTCAAGATATCTAAAAAAGTAAGCATTTACTCAGGCCAGCAATTAAGTTTTACAAACATTCAAAGTCCTTGGCTTTTCTGTGTAAGAACGTGGCAGAAAAATAAACTTGCAAAGAAAATGTGCAACGCAATAAAGAAGGCAATACTGTTTGATTGGTTAGCTTACGTGATAAAAATAATGCCTCATCTCCAGTTTTAGTATGCATTACAAACAACATAGGAATTACAAACAAATGAACTGGTCAGTTCAAGGCTTTCACTCAAATTCCTTCAGCTCCTGCCTCTTTAGGGGTGGCGCAAGCCAGCTATCCACAGGCAGTATCAGGAGAGATACTGTCATGATGCAAGTGAAGTGCATCACCACAGGCCATCACCAAGCTGTAAGGCCATGCTCAGTTCTGAATGCATCCCGCACCATCAAAGGCTCCGAATGTTTACCTGCCCTCCCAACACGAACCCCACCGTGCGCACCCCCATCACGCTCTTGCTAAAGGAAACATTCGTAAATCCCCATCAAAGTAAAGCAGCTGTTGAGTGGAGGAACAACATACTTCTATTACATTTCCACTGTAACAGCGGCTGCAAAAGGTTGCTGCTAAAGTTGAAAATTGAAAAATTGAAAAAAGAAAGGCAAAATCCTGGTCTACAAAAGCGTATATAAGCAAAGGCCAGCAGAAGATGCAGTGATGCAAGCAAAGGAGTCCTCTTTACAATACGGCTTAATCCATTTGAGGAATTGGATTAGGAAGCAAGAGGAGAGCATATTTTGCTTGAGTGAGCTGTGTTTTCCGGAGAGGGTTTTGCCAATAAAGCTCTGTGTACAAACCCTTTTAGTGCACATATGCCCAGAGGGCAACAGAGCCATTGCAGGTAAACAGAAAGGGAAAAATACTCAGAATAAAATGATGGAGTTCAGATATCTTTCTGTTTATGCTGAAGGGATAGAAAAGATGTGCTTGGGAGAACAGTCAAGCAAAGAGTCAGGCATGAATGGGGGGGGGGATTAATAATGAGAATAATTAATAACCATTGGGAAGTTTCTCCAGCGATGTCATGAGTTCCTCACCTCTTGTAGTTTTTAGAATAAGACTGAACATCTTATAAAGGAAAAAAGTCCTAATTTCTATTGACTGAATCATGCTTTATATGAAGATAAACTCAGTCTCTAGAGATGTTACGGTGATCAATAAATTACATAAACTTCCAGATTTGCCTGATAAAATGCTTATAACCACATTAGAAATAGGTATTATATAACTTCAAATCTATTGAATATTTCCATAACCAGAAACAATAATTAAGCACTAGATAAAGTCATAATTTATCATTTAAATAAAGCAGAAGTGGATGTCTTTGTCTTATCAAAATCAAGGAATCCATAAGAGAAGATACTGAATCAGATTAGAAGTGTCTCCTTGCCTTCAAGTGTATGTAACAGCACTTACTTGGATCTATAGGGAGAAAGCATGAAGTTACTAAAATTTTCATTATTACAAAACCAACCAACCAATCAGAAACCTAACCACAGGAACTTCCTGCGTTCAGACACTGCAAAGACTTCTGAAAAAATTATATCCTAAATTTTAGGTTCTTGATTTTATAATCTGGGAAGCGCATGTGGCTTACATGTGTTTGACTATTCACTTTGAATGAGCCACCAAATTGCGTTGGTGGCAGGTAAAAGCAGGAAATGTTTTCTAAATGTTACATTTCCACGTAAACAGTTGCAGAATCCGCTACAGAAGTTGTTAGGACTCTGTCACTGCCAGTGAAAAAGGAGGTGGAGTTGAGAAGATTCAAAACTCTCTATCAAAAGACAAAATTACCAGAAAGCATGAGAAATTCTTTCCATACAGCACAACGCAGAGCATCAGCATGGAAAATGTTAGGCTTTTCTACACACAAAGGAAAACCACACAGTGTCCAGACTCAGCACATGGAAGAAGAAAAGACATGAAAAAGAGTCACTCTGCTCAAAATTGTAACATCCTCAATGCCCTTTCAGTTTTCAAGCAATCTACCAAGTCTAGGCACCCATTTTCCTGGCACAACAGCACAGAACAATAATATCTAGCCTTTAAATTTCAAATACATGACGTTTATTGGTGATCTCAAACCAGCTGCTAGGAGACAAAATAAGGATGGGTAATGAGAAAAAAAAAGGCCTGACTGGCAATAGTAAACAAGTTGTTTCCCAGCCACTGCGGTGGATATGAGAAAACAGCAGGGCAACATGCCGGAGAAATGGAACCTTGGAAAGTTGGTACCACGGCTGCTTCGCTGGGCTGCTTCTGTTACTAGAGAGGCTGCCCGTTCAACACATGCTGTAAAAGCAGCTAAGAAAAACCTCTGCAGCTCCCAAAACCACGGTGAGCTTAAGAAAAATACAGAAACAACAGAATTAAAATGTGTTCTCAATTCTATAGCTTCTTGTAATGCATTATCATGTTTATTACCACAGAACACTCTGTTATGATAATGAATTCATAAATTAATAAATACAATGTTTTTGCAATATCTTACCATCTAGAATCACGTCTTCTGGCTGAAATTCAGACATCTGCTGGCATTGTCAACATATGCTACACAGATTAGCAGCAGCAATACTATCAGTAATAGTCGCAGCAACATAGAGATAATACTTAGGGAAAAGTACACCCTTCAGTTTCAATGGGAAAACACAGTTCATGCTGTTCCCCCCATTTCTAATTCCACTCCAAAGCTCTAAAATTAGACCTAGTGCTCACGAGATGCAACAGAATTAGAATGTGACTGGCCATTAAGGATTTAGAGAATTTAAATATTAAAAACAAATAGGAGGGAAAAAAATACCTATTTAAATACCTTGCTACTAAATACATACAATGTTTAAAATAATACGCGTAGTAAGAGACTACGGCTTAAAACCCCAAAGCTAGGAGCTGGTCTTCATAACATAAACACTAGAAACCAAGAGGTTTTGTTTCTATTCAATCCAGTCTTCTGTAACAGAGGAAACCTGAATGGACAGTGTCCCCTGCCGAAGAGCAATCTGTGAGAAATACGGGGTGTTTTATGCTCTTCAGCTACATTAAGCATTAAGGATAGAATTCTTCAAATTAGCATTGCTTGCTTCTCCTTCTGGAGCAGCGCTTAACAGCCATGGGTGCCAAGGTAGAAAAAAGCCTATAGCACTGAAATTCCTCAATAACAACAACAGCGGATCCAGAAACAAACATACATAATTTCCTCTAAATTTGGAAATAGAAATTACAACGATCAATCTGCAACTCTTTTTTTTTGTTGTTGTAAAATGTCATCAGAAAAAAAAATTGCTTATAGCATTTCCCTGTGAATATACTGAATAGGCAGCACTGTTTCTCAACATAACTGTGCATACAGATGTAACGTAGGGCTGCCTTCTGGAGGCAGACAGGAGTGTAGTTTAGAAAAAGCAGCCCTGGAACCTGAACTGATTTTTACTGTTGTTGATCTAAGCATACATTAGCAAAGTCTAAAATGAAGTATTCTGAAAGAGGTTTCAGAGAAAGATGCTGCTGAAATCTGAACAAATGCACACAGCACCTAGCAGAGAAAGGTGAAGGTGGAGAAGGCCAAAGCCTTTCTTTCTGATTACTGCTCCTCCCTAAGTGATCTCAGAAGTCCTGCACAGAGACCAAAATAAGCAAAACCAAGAGTAAACAAACACGGGAACAAACAACAAACACCAAAGTAAAACAACAACACTCCTTCTCCATGCCCCCAACTGCGACACTGACAAGGAGAGGAAGACGTCAATTCTAATGAAACAGTTAAGAAAGAGGACTTTCAAATGAAAAAAAAGAACCTTCCTGCAAATTGGAAAATAAATATCAATCAAGCATCTTATTTTTGTGTAAGTGTGTGGGCAAGACATCGACTACCTGCAATGACAGTGTATGAGCAAGATGTTTGAAGGCATCCTACCAGGTGGACTGAGAAAGAATACTCAAGGACTTCAACTCACCACAATAAACTTGGTTTAAATCTGAGCAGAATTAAATCTCTAACCTTCTAATAGTCAATACTGCGAAACGACAAATCCGCTGAGAGTGCAGAGTGTGGAATGCAGTGACCCGTACCTTCTGCGGGGGCTGCACAAGAAGCTTCCACAAACCTACTCGCAACATCCTGGCGAGTCCATAACGAACTTGCAGGTCTTCCACATCTCTAGAAGGTACCAGCTGCTGAAGGTGTTACAGTGGATGGTTTTGAGTATTTCCAAGGATGCAGATTTTACAGCCTCTCTGAGAAAACTGTTCCAATGCTTGATATCCTTCACAGTAAAAAAAAGTTTCTTTTTATATTTGAAATGAATTTTCTATATTTCAATTTAAGCCCGTTGCCTCTTGTTCTGTCAGTGGACAGCACTGAGAAGAGCCTGTGTCCCTTGTCATTACTCTTTCCCGTTGGGATAAGATACCCCCCAGACCTTTTCTTCTCCAGGATGAACAGTCCCAGCTCTCTCCATCCTCTCCCAGTGTGTTAGATGCTCCAGTCCCTTGTGGCCCTTCACTACTCATGCTCCAGTAAGTCCCTGTCTCTTGTGCTGAGGAGCCTGGCACTGGACCTAGCACTCCAAACGTGTCTCCCCAGTGCTGAGCAGAGGAGAAGCAACACCTGCCTGGACCCCGATGGCAGTGCTCGCCTAATGCAGCCCAGGGTGCTGCTGGCCTCCTTTGCCCCAGGGCACATCGCCGGCTCGTGGCCAAACTCTTGTCCCCCAGGATCCCCAGGTGCACTTCTGCAGAGCTCCTTCCCAGTGGGTCAGCCCCAGCACATACTCGTACAGGGTCCTCCCCAGTGCAGGACTGGGCATTTCTCCATGAGACTCCTATCAGAATGTTTAATGCTCTCTGGTGAGCCTGGTTAATTGTGGAACAGTTCCTGTGGCAACCCAGCAACTGGATATCATGCTGGGACAGCTATGCATGCCTAGGTTTCTTATCTACAGTTTAAACCCCTGTCTTTCTGGCAATAACATGAAGGTGCTACCTACTGAGATATCCAAATGCTTTTATTTAGTTTCTTAAGTAAGCCAAAGTCAATTCTTTATGAGAAAAAAAAAAAAGCAAGCTATGGATTCTAGATTTTTGTTGTTGCTGATGTATTTTCTATCATATGAGCTGGCAGATACTGAATCTCCTTTCTCTGTTCTCCAGGTACTTCATCATCTGAAGGAGACGTAATTATTTTTCTATAGGATTCATTTATTTCTTAAGATGACTACCTTCTGTATGGGTTTGCATTATGCATTAGAAACTGGAAATACCCGTTTATTTGATACCAGATTGTAGAAGGTTGTAAAATATACGCTTCCAAGCACTCCCAGCAGAGGATCTCCAATGAGACCTCCAGCTACAGTGCATTAATGAAAGTTCTGGCTTCCTTCAGGAAAAAAACCCCCAACTTCTTACATTCTGGATTAAACTGCAAGGTGGTGGTGGTAATTATACATTAGTAATTATGAAATCCTATAGACAGGTAATACCTATTGAATGCAGGAGATTCTTTTAGATATTTATACTGAAAATACTGAATATTGATACTACACATAGTAAATTAACAAAAACTAGGGTCACAAGCATAAAAAAAGCCTTATTCTTTATTTCAACTCTAACTTACAGGCAACACTAAGCACAACAATTATTTTACTCAAACCAACTTCTCCATTCCTCTCCCCTCACTGCCAATAACTGCTTGTGAAAACAATCAAAGCAAACCCCGTCTTCTAAGCAGCGTCCAACCTACTCTGTGGGCAAATACTGTTATGCTGAGCCAATTGCTCTGTATTACTGTCTCTGAGCCAAAAAAACATGCTAACACTGTGTCCTGGTTTCAGCTGGGATAGAGTTAATTTTCTCTCTGGTGGCTGCCGTGTTTCAGATTTGGTATGACAGGAACGTGGATAACACATATTGTTCTAGTTGTTGCCAGGTCATGTTTTTATTAGTCAAGGACTTTATTTCAGCTTCCCGTAGAAGCTGAGAGGGAGCATGGACAGGACAAGCTGGCCAAGGGGCTATTCCATGCCACAGACATCATGCTCAGTGTATAAATGGGGGTTGGCTGGGGGAGGGGGGGGAATCCCCAATCACTGCTTGGGACAGGCTGGGCAACCAAATCACCAGCTGGTGAGAGCGACTTGTGCTGTATTACTTTTTTTTTTTATATATATTCTTTTATCATTATTATTACTATTATTGTTATTTTCCTTTTCTGTTACTGTTCTATTAAACTCTCTATCTGTCAACCCATAAGATGTTTTTTTTCCCTTTCCCCTCCTTTTCTACCTCTTCTCCCCCAGCTTCTGGGGAGGATGGGGAGAACTGAGCGAGCGCCTGCATGGTCCTGGCTGCCAGCCGGGGTTAAACCATGGCATACTGAAAAACCACACGATCCCCTTTCCAGTTAAACTTCATAACTTCTAGGGAATCGTGACAATATCTAATGCACAGTTTAGACTTTTCCCTAAATCAAAATATTCTGAAAATCATTTCGCATCTATTTTCTCATTGTTGGAATGGTCGAAAATTATGTATGTATTAAATTATGGATCCACGATATCAAAAGCTATATGTACCAAGAAGGCATACCCCAGGTGTTTTACTCAAGTTGGAAAACAAACAGACAAACAAACAGTTTTTCTGCTGGAATTCCAAAATTTGGTTTAATAGGAATAAATCCTATATAAAAAAGTAAAGGCAAAGCTGCTGGAATCAAAAACCCCCTAATTTTATATGTAAGATTGAAAAACAGCCTGTTACATTATATCATGATTGAAGCCATTGAAATACAATTCCAAAAAGATGACTCACTTTATACTACCAGAAATAAAATACATACAATATATACAGGAAGAAATAAACCTATTCCTACTCTTATCTGTAAGAAACCATCCTAGAGAATGGTGTGACAGGACCTGACCTTCTTTTACAAGTGAAAAAAAACCCCCAACCACTGACTTTTCATGGATGAAAGGGCTCATTTACTCCTGTTGTATTTGTGTTTTTCAAAATATTATCAGCAGGTGCACCAGATTTCAAAAACCTCTTGTCCTTCATCACATATAATTGTGCTGCATATTATATTAAGAAATACAAGCAGAGGAATGTAAGTGATGGGAGTTCAATTAAAAACAGCATAATATCTGTTGCATAGAAAATGATTCTGCAACTGAAATCAGGTTCTAATGAGAGAAAAAAGGAATACATTTTCACATATTTTTAATTACATAGAATTTCCTCAAACATGATTTTTAATAATATATTCCAATAGGTTAACATCATATTTAAAGAAAGTGCATTTTCTGATTTCATTTTAAGTCTGATTTTGAGCAATTACTGTGTCATTGTTCTGCAGTAGAAAGGTTGAATTCATTTACGATGTGGTTATGCTAGTTATGATTGATGTCGCTTCTCCAAATGATAAACCAATCACCCCGATGATGTAATGTCATTTTAAGAGTGCTATAATCACATTTCTCTCAAACTGGAAGCTCTGATGAGTTCTAACAAAGATTTATTGTAGATTAAAGGCCTTCATAATATCAACAATAGATTGCTCATTTGATGGAAGATTTGATTAGGTAATTTTTTTAGGCAAATGAGTTTTCCAGATATATCAAGAATGGCTATTGTGAAGGGCATAGGGCAGTATATGTGGATGACTATCACCTCATATCCAAGAAGACTCATCTTAAACTTGTTGAGGAGCTATCCTGTAATTGTAGAGGTTGAAGCAAGCGTAAGTGTACAATCAGAGAAACAAGAGGACACTCATCATATCATGTAATCAGTACAAGACCTGCAAACAGTTCATCTTCAGCACGTACTTCGAAGACTGTGATAGAAATGTTTAAAGAAGAACCTAGAAAGTGCTAGCAAATATTTATTAATGATCAAAGATAGCAATCTAAGCCTTAAATATAAATACCTTCAAATCTTACTTTTTAACCCAACCCCAAATTTAAACAAAATATTTAAACTGATTTACTTTCTCCCAAATGTCTGGATCGATGTTGCTAAGTTTCCATAGGAACTAAAATAGATTTTAAAAAATATTTTTTAAAAAAAGCATGGTCTGCCTTTCCATCTCATGTAGATGGTAAAAGCTACTCTGAAAATCTTTCAAGAATAAGGATGAGCCACAAGAAAAGGTGAGCTCTTCCAATTTAAGGTATATATCGCTGTCTGTGGTATTTTCTTATAAACTCTCTAAAGGAAACATAATGAGAGCTACAGAAAAAATGAGACCACTAGAAAATGCTTATTAGTTTCCAGAGGACATACGAAGTCCAAGAGAGGACATACTATAGAACACCCTCAGTGGTGATCAAACCATTATGCATGTGTCTAGGCTTAAAAAAAACAAACCAAGAAAACTCCAGCTAGTCCTTATATCCTGAAAATTAGAAGTTATTATACATTACATGACTGTTTATCAAAGAAAGAAGTTGACTATTTTGGGGAAAAAAAAAACGAATGTTAAAATGCAGAATGAATGAATCAGCCATTAGTAAACAAATCAAAGCATGCCAAAAGGGTTCCTTGGGTCAGTCCACAGTAACAAGTGTGAAACATAAAGCTTTTAGGGATATAAAGAAACAGATCCCCATATCCTGCTGAACCTCTTAAAAAAACCCCTTCAAAACTGGTATCATATTTTCCACCCTCAAACTTTAGGTACCAAGGAAGCATACTCAATCTTTGAATTGTTATTTCTTTGTATAAGTATATTTTAACATATCTGAGATAGCAATTGGATCATCGGGTTAAAGGATAATTCAGGATGGAAGGAGCCCCAGGAGGTCCTTAGTCCAGCCTCCTGCCAAGCAAGGGCAGCTCTGAGGTCACGCCAAGTAGCTCAGGATTTTAACCAACTTGTTCTTGAAAACCTCCAAGGACAGAGACAGCACAGGGTCTCTGGGCAACCTGTTCCAATCCAATGCTTGGAGGAAAAAAAGTTTTACCTTATGTTGACTCTGAATCTTCTATTTTAACTTTTGCTCATTGTCTCGTCCTCCCGCCACGCACCACCAGCCACTGCCTAAGGGCATGGTTCAAGGGTACCGAAGGCACCCGCAAAGGCCAACAGTTCCCCACCACGGTGTCTCCGGTACTGTTCAGTTCTGCCTTGTTACAGTAAACAGTGACCTTGACCAGATCAGAAACTCCGTTTAAGATATAAATTTATAGTGTTCAGTTAAATAGACAGGAACTGCACAGCAGATATCTGTGTTAATAAAAAAATGAAAGGCAAAAATAAGGAGCTATAATAGCCTTCTTTTGTTTTGCCTGTATTTCTAAAAAGGGATGGCCTCTTCATTTCTCAATTTTGGCTGTCAAAATGAAAAGTTAGCATCTGTTAATAATAAAAAAAAAAATAAAAGGAAAAGAAAGCAAACCCTAAGCACTACAAATTACATGACTGATAGCAGAGCTGCAAATGTTTTAAAACAGTGGCCTGAAAGACAAGAATTAATTTGCTGAAAAATAGCAGTATCTTAGTTAAATGTGACATTGGGAGTATAGAATCAGACAGATTCTGAAACAAGCACAGACAGAACGGCAGAAGCAACGCACATTTTTAGATACAGAACCCTCTCCACCTACAAGAGATACTGGACTTGCCTGCGCAGAACAAAGAACCATTGTGCATCCACCTCTCTCTTGCAAGGTGCATTAAGGAGCAGGAAACCCCCCTAGAAAAATGAATCCCCTGATGGTAAGAATAGTATTGTTTTACACTACTTATAACACTCCTAAAACTGAAAAGCTCTCTACAGTAAAATGATGGAAAACCATATACGATGCACGGTGTTTCCAAAAAAGTTTTCTTGAAATAAAGCAGTAAGATTTTTGTTTGCCTCGTTTCCATATATACTCTCAATTTTGTGGTGATGCAAGAACACATTTGTAAAAAAAAAGGCATAAAAACGGCAGAAACATGTCACAAACAAACTCCATATGTTTGCAATTTTCTTACCACTGCTGGAAGTCTGCTGTGGCCCTGAACACGCTCTTAGCAGATATGAATTGGGAGAGAACTCCTCATCGGGATTGGTGTCCATGATTTGATGGGACGTATTGCTGTCTAGCAATGGCATCTGGCAGCTAACTGGTGGAGGATTATGAGAACTGGGCAGCTGAGCAGATGGGAGAAGACTAGACGAGGATGTAGGTGGAATGGGACGACCTGGGAAAGAGGACACAGGGATCAAAGATCAGCAATGAATGTAATGAAAAAAACCCCAACAGCCAAGTAATTGCAGTGTAACTGTCTACCGTTACACAGGACTGCTGCTGCGCAGAGCCACACGCTCTCTCCACTGGTACAAGCTTGTCCCTTTGTATCACATTCAAGGCACCGTGAGCAGCTAATAATGGCAGTTCATTCCCAAAACCTCTCCGTAGCACCGCGTTGTATCTCCTGGGGTGAGCAGCGGCCGGCGGAGGGGACAGCCTGCGGAGCACGGGCTGGGGAGGGCTCCCTTCTGCGGGGCACTGACACCCCCAGCCGAACACTCACCAGCCCCCAGCCCCACGCTCAGGTGCTGCCAAATTGCTCATGAATCAGCTACGTATTTTACCAGGAGAATTTTCTCAGAAATAGAGGGGGTTTTTTGGCTAAATAAGACCAAAGAGAAAGAAGATTATAATGAGTTGATTCCTGGAATCACAATGCATACCTGTAACCATCTCTTAAAATCATGGGTGGTGTTCTGGTATTTATTTTCTTACTGTTTTTTACCAGGGAAATTGCTCCAGTACAGGAATTGACTGGAGGCATGTAACAAGACCCACATGAAGGCTACCTCCAAGCCAAAGTTCTTCCTCCTGCATTGTTGTGCACCTTTCCAAAACCCACTGAAAGTGAATTATTCCACCCGTAGAGCTGAGTAAAGCAGGAATATGGGCTGGAAACTCTAAGCATTCCTGTCCTTTCACTCTCATTTCTTTCGGCACTGGTGTGTAGGGGCAGAATTTCCTGCCCAGCTCACCAGACAGGTTAATTTCAACTCCAAAACCAGATCCTTAAAGCGTGCAATATACCTCAGGCCCCTGCAACTGCATATTTTTGGTCACTAAACTGGTGGCACCAAGTCAACAACAAAACCATTCATACTGATTTATTCGTCACTTTGTGAACTTTTATAACTTGCCATCAATCCAGTCCATCAAATGCACACCAATGAAGACAGGTTTTGGGGTGGTATTTTTCTTTGTATTGCCTACTAGAATATGACCAGTTACAGGGATGAGAGGAAAAAGAGAAACATTCCGATCTCTGCAAGTATATCTAGTGCATTGGAGAAACTGTTCATGAATAATTAATACACAGGAAAATATGACCTCTGTGATACTGCCAAAGTCTGTGAGGCAAAGAGAGATCTGCTGCAAGCTAGCTACAAATGGTAAAACGGAGCAAAACTACCTAAAATGGTGCATTCTTATTTCCATCATTCTTAAAGAAACAGGAGCGGAGCAAATAGCAAATACATACTGGCTTTCTCATTTTTGAGAAACAGCTTCATTTTTAGAATCAAGAATCCCTCACTTCACGTGAATTACACTAAGGTTTATACCATTAGGTAATCTTCTAGAGTCACCCATCAAATCCCACAGCAGGAAAGAAAAAAGAAAATCAAGCAAATGAAGAAAAAATCCGGCCACCACATATAAATTACATTTGGGGAGCAGCAGTCAAACAAAGGTACCTGTAGGTACAAAAAAAACCTTTCATGGCATGGTACCAGTAATTAGCATGAACTACTTTTCTTGCCTTCAAAAAATTTGAAATAAAATAAATACCTGAAGATAGGCAAGTGACTCATGCTTATTTTTTATTATCTTTTTAGTACTGGATAAATTCATAAGACTAAACAACACGACAGAAATGGGTTTAAGCTCCTCCATGGTAACCCCATCTACCACCTTTTATGCAAGAGAAAATTCAATATGCATTGAATATTTTCATTGTGGACTTGCATTTACAAGGAAATAATTCTAATATTGATGACAGGAGTAATTACTGTTATTATTCATGATTATGCTATTCTTATGAAATACTGCGGTGAATCTCCTAAACATTCAAAGGGAAGTGACTGAGGAAAACCAGTTTCTAATTATTTCTTTGCAATGTGTTGGAAACAAGCAGAGGTGCTGAGGTTTGACACACCTCAGGCAGGAGTGTGACACTGTGCCCATAGTGTGCATTTAATTTTCGCATATTCTGGCTCTGCTTCAACATTATGAAGTTAAAAGTAAGTAGCTTTATAAACTCAAAATCTGCATTTCAAGTATCATATGGAAATATATTACTGTATTATACAAATTTGGGACGTGTGAGGTTATGAGATGAAGGGAAATTGATTTTTCCATCTGTGTAAACTGCATATGGTATTTCAGAGAAATTTAGGTACATTTTTGCAGAAAACATTGAGACACATGAAAAAAACAAGAATTCTTTTTGCCAGGAAAGCTAATCACATTGTTACCTTCATGAAATAATACAGCTCAAATCCCTGAAGACAAAATAAAATATCTAATAACTATGGCTCTGTTTGCAGCTCAGAGGAAACAGAAGGTATCAGGGTGTTAAAAAGTTGCATTATTTTGGTGGGAAGTTGATTCCTGAGGAGCATTGTTCCTTAAGCACATGGTAATTGAAAAACATAGATGTCTGTGAGCCATAGAACCTACTGTCAATCGGTCCTGTGGTTAGATTTCCTAATAAGCTGCCAAACTTGAATAAAACTTTTCTTGTGGTTAGGGCATTCGTGATCTTTCTGTCAAGTTGATTTTTGGCATCTACTAAACATTGAATTCTACAGCCTTTCCCTCTACAGCAGTGGGTCTCTAGTGGAGCGTCTTCTCTCTTTATGACCCTCCACCCCCTGAACCACACAGAGCACGTGTTAAGACACCCAACCTTTTGTAAAATTTGGTGGGAAGCGAGTTGAAAAAGTACTGAAGAAGAACAGAAAGAGATACTATTACGCTTTGTTGCCTTTGGAAATTAATCTAAAAGGTAACTATCTGCAGTACCACAGTTGAGAGAAGGGTTGTGAAACTACCAAAGAGAATTGAACATATGCAGTTAGGCTATAAAGAGCATGATAAATGCAATTTATCTGTTGCTATATACTCTTCAGTTAGAAATAATGTGTTCAATTCATACTGTTGAATACTAATATCTTGGTCAAGTAAATTCAATATATTCTTGTACCATTTAAAATAACAGACTAAGCTTTACGGATTTCATAAACCTGAGCTTCTAGCCAGGCCCATTAATGTGTCTGCAGATACCTTAACAGTTGTATTTGGAAACACCCCATCTCTTGAAATAATTCTAAATTTCCATCCCCTGACAGCGGAACTTGCGATACCCTACAGTATTATAAAACATACTCTGATGTGCGGTAACTTCAGTATTCTGTTACACTGCTGTGTGCAAAAGTTAAATCCATAATGTAAATAGCATTTTGTACAATCGGTGTCTACTCTTCATTTGTTAATATGATAAAGCTTCTATGAATAAGATTTTGATGTAGTTGTGCATTGACAGAAACCCTATGTAATGGACACGTACTTCTATAGAGAGCAGTAGTGTTACACAAGACCAATGGTGTACGCAAGATGTTACAACAATGTTACACAAGACCAATTGTGTAATATACCCAAAGAATCAGAAAACAGATACGGATGCTAGAAAGGGAAACCAAAGTCTAAAAGCTGATGCCCTACATTTCAATCTTCTTCCAGTATCTGTTCATACGCACACTCATACGGCATATAACCCTGCACGGCAAAGACTCACACAAATACTGAATCCAGCATTTCTAAGGCATTGTTCAAAAAAAGCAAGCAGACAAGAACAAAAGAACCTTTTCCTCCTCCCCCACTTCCCCCCTCCGCCTTACATTCTCCTGTCATTTATCTCAGCTTACTACTTAAAGAGTTATCAAAACTTGATAACTCTCCTTCTGGAGGGCATTCTAATTGGGGAAAGCTTTGGGCTTCCATGCCACACAGCAACTAATTCTGCAATTTTTGCCCTCTTCTCACTTATATTCCCTTTTTTCCCCCTAAGATTATACAGCAGACAGCATAGGCTTATTATTTCCATTTTTTCTTCTTAACAGTGACATCTTTCTTCATCAGCCCAGGAATTTTTATGAAACCATTCCTCAATTACTGCTATACTTCAAGTCCCTAAGGCTTAAAAAATCTGCCACAGAATCAACATTGAAAAATTGTGCCATGCTTGTAGCTGGCGATGACGCCACAGCTCCACAACCTTCTTCAGGAAGATGCCCACAAAGACCAAAAAAACAACATCAGGAGGGAAAAAAAGAAAACAAAAAAAAAAAAAGAAAAAGGACTGCATGCAATCACAGCTACCATTAATATACATAAATAAGAAATACAATCAAAGAAGAGAAGCAGGATGCTTATCAGTTACTGAAGGATTTTTGTGATGCACTTTCCATATTCCCCCTTCCTCCGCCTGAAAAGGATCTATGGAGTTTTGTGGATGAATAAAGCCCGTGTGTGTGTGACACCCTGGCCTCTACATTCCACCATGGTGCATGACAGGAAGCAGGGAGCAAAAATGACAAAAATTACTGAAATTTAAGAATTCTGACATGTGAGCACTCACTGTGAAAGTATGTATTACAAAAATACCTCCTGAAGAGCTGTTAAGTAACCTTTCATCTAAGTGTCATATAGTATAGTGTCACTACCTAACACTACCATATAAAAAACATAAATGTATATATAGTTATATAAATATTTATATATTTAAATATATTCACACACACATTTAGAGAGATGTACATAGTATCAAAAAAACCTTCCATTATTTTAAGAGGTCTAAAGGATCAATCCATATGCCTTAAATAGCCATTTTGCCATTAACTTTGTTTGGGGGAAGATCACAACCGGTATGTTGCCATCCCACACGCCTATGTTATTCATCTCTACATAAAAACTTACTTTGTTAGAAAAGATCTGGATCCCAGAAGTGATAAATACAGATCTCACCTGCAGTGGAATTCTCAAGCTCAGCCCTTCAGGAGAATCTCACTTCTAAGGTTAGCACATGTGTAGCAAAATCCACATCGATTGTTCAACCCTCTGCATTTTCAGCGTGTCGCACTGAGAATTTCATACACCTAAGCAGCATATCTTCTTTGATAAATTAAATTTATGAAGGCATCTTCCTATGTGTAGAGGTTTTTACAAGCAAAATCAAATTTCAGTAGCTTTAAACAGCTGGCAATGTCCATAATCAAGGGGTTATGATATAACCATTTTGTACTTCTCTAAGTTAGGCTACCTGCTATTCATGTAGAAAATAAATTTAAATTATCTGTAGTAACTATAGTTCGTTACATATATTACTATCAGGAAAGCCACTTATGTGTTTGTTCTACAGCTCTGGTCATAAGGACTCAAATAGAAAAGAAATATGCAATTAAAAAACTCACTGTGCAATCCTCGACACATTAGATTGCAGAATGAAGGGAAACTAAGGTAACTGTTTTTTGGTTTTTTTTTTTTTCAAACAACCATTTGGAAGATACAGTAGTATTCAAGTATTAATGCAGGAAGCTAGGGAAGTAAAAAGGGAAAGGAGATGAGTTGTTTCTATATAACTGATGGCGTCAAAACAGAAACTGTAAAACACTTAAATGGCAATTAAGAGTTCGACATTTACTGATTGAAGCTGCTATTCATGTTACACCAATACAGAGTATTGCACCCTATGTAAAGTAATCCCATAAAATTATGTTAGTGACTGAAATGATGGACAGTATCATTAAAGCAGTTGCTGTGTTGCTCATATTTACTAAAATCATACAAGGAAGGCTGTCCAGTAATGGCACTGGCTGGGCATTAACTAGAGACCATGAAAGAGAAGGATCAGGTCTCCTCCTCCTTTTCCGCCATACTTCAGGAAGGGAGCTGGAAAGCCGTGTGGAATGGATACAAGGGAGGTGGCCAGGACCCAGGGTGACACCCGCACCTTCGCCCTGCTGCGCCACATCAGCCTCACCGAGGCACCTCCATCGTCAGCAACGTTCAGTTCACTCTGAAGAGTGAGAAACGCTGCTAAACGTGTCAGGAGACAACTAGGTAATATAAGATGCATGGTTTTTTGCAGTGCAAAGCACTATAAATTAAGCAGGCAGCTGATGAAGGTGAAAATTTCCTGAGGTATAGCACATTCAGCAGACTCTCCTGTTCCTCCCCAGAATAACTGTTTTCTGTAAGAAAAAACCCATCCTTCCAATATGTGTGCAAAGCACGTCCTGCCAATGGGCTGGGCACTCGCAAGCAGAGTCATATTTAATAAATGAAATATATATTGTCATAACTGGCATAAGGAATATAAATATTTTGTATTTGATGAAATTACTGGAGTTAAATGACAACAGGAAAAATCATCCATTTTCTGTATGCTAACAGCATCTATAATTTTTGTAGCGAAAATGGCATTTGTACTTCAGCACGTGGGAGGCCAGCCTGGAGCCCCAGCAGGCAAAGCTGTGCTCAGGGGGGAAAGTCCTCTTCCCCCCGCGGTAACAGCCTGTACTGCCAGCGCTGGGGGAGAGACAAGACACACCACCCAACAGTCACCTCTTCCAGCAAAGAGCAAGGCTCATTTATCTGTAAAGAGGGCTCCCCGTTAACCCTTTCTTCATCAGACCGCATTTCAAGTTGACAAACGAAACAAAAGCCCAGAAAGAAGCACGCAAGGAAAAAAAAAAGGGAAAGAAATGTGACAATTTGGGATTATTTTCTTCAGCATTCATAGAATTTCTGTTGCCTAAACTCCTGTTGTGCTTTTTCTCTAAGGCAAACAAGCTTCAAGACAGCAAAAAAGAAAGATACAAATCAGGATTTGGATGACAGAGAGTTATCACTGAAGAAAGGTACTTCCAGTGCTTCTGAAGCTCCTATCTCTCTGAAAGCAACAAATGAACAAAACCAGCCAAGCTCAGAAAAACGTTTTCACAGAGTCTATTTCACAAGAGCCAAAGGAGAAAATAAGGTCTTCCTAAAAGCATGGGGGTGATATTCCTGGACAGAGCTGCTTATTGATGTTTTTGGATATGTCTCTGCATCAAAACAGAGTCAGGGCAGCTAAGGATGACACTGATAGCATCCTATCATATCAGGGAAAGAGAGAAGGTGGCTCTGAAACAATTGAGATGCCAAAAAAAGAGATCTAGACACAGTAAGTCATTGTCTGTGATACACATAACAATGAACCAGCCAAGACAAAACAGCACTACGGGTTTGGATCTCCCATTTAACAAAATGAACGCTACCCTACCTGCCAAGTTTATTTTTTTCAGAACTTTTGTTATGCAGAAAAAGCACAAAATCCAAGGGAGAGCGTGATCAGAATGATGATAAAAAAATTAATGATAAATATGTAACTATGGTTTAGGCAAGAGTATGCCCCAAAATACAGTTTTTGCCCATGTAGAAAGAAAGATCTGTGTCTTTTGTGAGTAGCTGCTCTGAGAGCAGAGCTGCATGGCATGCAGAGAGCGGGGTTATGCCATCTTCTCCAACACACTCTAGATTCTGCTCTGCCACGTACGAAACGCTGGAGCCATCTGCAGAGTGCGATGCCTGTGTCCACAGCTACGTCTTTGCAGACCGCACGTACGATGGCTCGGTTACTGACAGCTCCGCTCCCTGGGGCTGCCTGGAGCCACGTTCCTTCAGAAGAGCTTCACTTGAGCCCACGAAGCCCTGAGACATTTCTTCCTTTATTTTTTTTTGTTTTAATGGGTGGCTGCAATGTTGTGGTGCCACTCCCCAGAGCGGCAGGAGCCCAGTGTCAGCGTTGCTGAGGCACAGCTCCACCTCACCCTCCACACTTGCTCTCCCCCTGCGTTCAGGGTGAGTGACAGCATTGCTGTTGGCGAGATCTCCAAAGATAACACCGAAGTCACCAAGCCATCATCCATACCATCCCCTCTCAAGCAGCCCATGGAACCAGCTCTTCTCTCAACCACATCCAGGTTTCCTAAAGCCTTTCCGTGAAATGTCAAAAAGCAAAATCTACTCAAAGGGGATCAAAGCCCTCGGGAAAAGGGCACTGAAGAAATTAATGCACACCTGCCAAAATCTCTACCTTTATGAAAATATGAAACAGTAACACAGGACCATCTGATGCAGCATAAAATATAATTCTGAAAGATTCTTAAATTCATATTGTACAAGAAGAATAGTGCATTTCTTCAGAAGACATAATCCTAGAACCCACAATCTTACCTGTGTACGTATAGCTTTTTATCAGTCTAAAAGTTAAAATGTTGTTGAAGGAAAACTATCCTAAAACTCAAGGCTATTTCTTCTTGGGTACAGGTTATTATTCATATATCCTATGCAAGCAATCCTACAGGGGGTGGGAGTAGCGATTAATCAAGAATCATAGAATCATAGGGTTGGAAGGGACCTTAGTAGATCATCTAGTCCAACCCCCCTGCCAGAGAAAATCCCCAGTACAAAAAAAAAGAGAAAATCCCCAGTACAATAAAATAATCCTAGATTCTTCTTGACAGTAATGCACAGAGTCTCATTGCTGTAGTTCTGTGTAAATTTTGCTGTTTATAACATATTGTAAGTGATAGAAAAAACCAAAACCTTTAAAATGGCAACCAGTTTCTGTTATCAGAAAAAAAAGGAAAAAATCCAGTGTTAAAATATCAGAATATTTAACGTGTTCCTCTTCCCTGTCCTCTGAAGCAGAACCATTTACTGCACACCCAGGAACACCGTTTGAGAACCGCATTAGGAACTGTAACAGAAAAGGGATGAACAAAAAAGAACCAGCAAGTACTGGTCTCTATTTTTTACTATGGGGGCATTCTACAAGCTTGTTCAAGTTTTGTTATCTTCCTTAAACCATTTGACCTCTGTATGTGGTTAATATTTCCTGAGGTACTGCGCATGTGTAATTCTTGAATATGAAAATCACTGTACCAATGCAAGGTATTATCCTTACTAAAATCTATGCAGAAGAGTAAGACTAACCTGGAAATCAACCACTTCTGAGTTTCAGTGTTAAATTAATTTTCTGAAGTGATAAATCCACAAAATATATCATCTTTATGGAATTTGGATATTAAAACCAAATAGACAGTCATGACTTAAAAATTATCCAAACCAATTCAGTATGTAAAGGAATAATTTGTTGCTGTCAAAAGCTAATGTCACTTAATTCTTGTCTTGTTAAATCATCTGATGCCCCTTTCTTTTTTAGTTAAACAAAGATAAATAATAAAAACAATTTACAGCTAGAAGATGTTAGGGTTTTGCAGCTGTTCAATGTCTTTTGGGCAGATTAGATTCTGTAATGAGAAGTTACAAGCCTCATTTTATAAAAGCTGTTGCTGTCTTGGGAGAAGCATCAGTGAATAAGATTAGAAAACTCTTTTCCTTCATGAACCTATTACGCTAGTGAGCTGATTACTTGGCATATGTTTGATACCTTCGTAGATGGAAAACAGTAATTTCTTTCAGTGATTTTTTCCCATCACTCATAAAGTCAAAATGTCCTCTCTAATCTTACCATACCTCTGATTTAGCCAGTAAAATCAGAGCAAGAAGAAACAGACAAATCCACATGAACATCATTCACATGAACTTGCATTAGCTTCCCTAAAAAAAGGGTCTACTGAGCTAACTATAACTAACATTATGACAACTCATCAGCTGCCTGTTCCTTGTGGGACAAAAATAACATGCTAAGATTAGGAATGTGTTTAGAAGAAACTTATTGGAAGATTTACAACCAGCATATGTGACTGGATTTACACCTTTATAGTAGTGTGGTAATATGTGCAGCTTTGAAAAATTAGGAAGACAGAAAATTTCCTATTTATCAATCTTAGCAGCTCATACAGAGCTAAGCATTCATGCCAGGGAATTCCACTAATGACAGGGTTGTCATTAGGCCCTAGGTAATTAGCAGGCACCTTGTGAAATCTACCTCACATAAATCTACCAGTTCTTAATTTGATATTTATTCTATTGACACAGAGAGGTCAGACCATGTTGTGCTAAAACCTTGTTTCCACTTTCCAAACATCGTCTGTTTAGCTTCACCTTGTTTTATTTAAATTCTAAATACTGTTAAACAACTACTCATACCATCTCCACTACACATCCTCCTGAATGATGTTAGCTTTATTTCTATTAGAGAAATTTATTTCCAGGAACGTTGCAATAATTAGTAATTCAGGTGCCTGGAGTCACTAATACGAGGGAAAAATAACACTATCTTGAACATGAGAAAACTCTGACCTGTAATTATTTAACAAACTCTGTGAAAGTCATACAAAGATAGTACTAACTGGTGGGAGTTGGATAATGATTAAAGAGTTCGTGTTAACTCTCTGCAACCTGCTGAAAAAGCAGCCCTAATTCCTGATGAACAAAGTGAAATGAACACAGATCAGTATTACGTAAATGGATAAAATCTGCTCTATCATATCGAGGAGTGTCAGTGCTATATTCTGTCTAATTCTGCTTCAGGTTATCAATGTCTGCTTTTCTAAGTTACACCTCCCATTTAAATTCAGTGTTCCTATTTGCTTTGTAAATGTGTGTGGAAGGCACTTCTGAGCTACTGCTGAACATCTGCTGTGATTCACTCTGGAGATGTTTGCATCTTAGTGCTGGGAGATACTAAGGTACAGCAAGAAAACTATGGAGGGAATCAATCTTCCATTACTCTTGATACTGATACTTACATTTACATGATATTATCTTGATATTTACATTTTTCTTGCTTCATCTGGTTTCTTCTCTCAAGTTGCATTTCTTACACAACCCGTACTGACATTAGCAGAAGTTCTGGGTGTAGCAGGAAACTAAAGGCTTGACTTTTTTTTACAGATCCTGCTTCAAGAATGAACATCCCCCAGTGTAACAGCAAAATCTCAGCTCCATGTAAGTCAATACAAATAGTATTTTTGCCTTCGGCACAGCCAGGATTTCACCTGAGCGTTCTAAGGTGCTTTTGCAGCGAGAAGCTCCCCCAGCAGCGGTCTTTTCCTGATGGGAACTGCTGCTGCTGCTCATTCAGCTGGAGATGGTCCGTGGTGCCCAGTCCTAGGAACACAGCTTGGAGCTAAACTGCAGTTCAAAACCAAAGGGGGAATGAAATACCATCACCAAGACAGAGCTAGGCCTATTTAGCCCTTTAAAACCTCTCTGATGTCTTCTGGTAGAGCTGGCTATTCCCTGAATAAGGCAGGGAATACAGAAAGTAAGCCAAATAGAGGATTACGGACAAACTACCAAAGCGTTTGCAAATAAGTAATTTAAGTGGAGGTAAAATTTTGTTCACTCCCAGTATTGGAAAAGGCTTGAAGTATTTCCGTCTTTGTAAAGATGATTTCCAGTTCAGAGTTTGGGAAGAAGACTCAAAGAAACATAATATAAATGATGGTAAAAAGGACAACACAATTTATTGTGCGTGGGCCACTCCTTAAATGAACACTAGAATCTGCTCACTTTCCCTACATGAAAGCTGAAAAATGTTTATTTCTTAAGTGAGGTTTATGTCAAATTTCACTTTATGTAAAAAGATTTAGCCAAAATAAAGCCTTTCTGAGTGGCAGATTGCAACACAACAGCAATCAGACCATTAACTATTTTAGCACTGCCGTTTATCACTACAATTAACGGCACTCTGGGAGAACAGTACAGGAAATTAAAAAGATAAAATTTCCTTTTAATGAAAAGAAATCGCAGACATGAAAGACAGCTGTATGGAAAAGGGAGCTTCACTCTGCACTACCAAGAAAACCTGTAACCTGATTAAAGGCATTTGCAAGCACAAAATCAGATATGTTAAAAAGGTGAGAAATCTTTTTGTTATAGTCGCAGTTAAATTTGCCAGAATGAAGCAATAAAGACACATGTTCTTCCATGAAAAACAAACGGTCTTTGTTCCAGGCTTTTCGGTAAAGTAAAAACCCCACTGAACATCAAACCGGCTCCAGAAGAGCTTGAACGTGCTATTCTGTACTTCAGTGTGAACTGTATCTTTAAAATAATGACAGTTTCCCTCATCTTTTCCATCTTAAACCACCTTAAAACTACATCTCAGAAATACATGGCCAGAGAAGAATTAAAGCAACTGAAGCTGAAATATGCTACTTAGGAATCCAAAGTTTGTTTACACCATTAGAAGGCACTCAAATATATATCCCTGTAAATGACAAGGTCCCAGCATCAAATTAACAGGAACAATTTTCCCATCTCAGGAGCTGTCAAGATGGGCTCTGTTAGCCAATTTATCTTACTCTAGCACATCTCTGGTGCTTGTCAATCAATATGTGAAACATTTGGTGCTGATTGCCATTTTTCTATCCACTTCCTTTTGCCTCTCGTACCAGGCAATTTACTGCAAGTCAATCAAGGTTGAAGCAGACCTTGTTTAAATAAAACACTGTTGAGTTCTTTTCACACCAACAATTTCAAAAACAGAATGAGCTGTAGCTTTTCACATTTACATTTATACTACATTTTCTGTTTTTCCCAAATGCCATGCTCAAGCTATAAGTCATAACTAAACTCAGCCGAAGGCGTACAGAGAAAACAGTCAGGGAAGATGAACTGAATATAACTATAAGCTTTCACTGTCAAAAACTCAGTCTATCAATGGAGACAGAGAACATTAAAAAGTACTTAAGTAATCTGGGATCATTTCTTTTTCACGCTTGCTTGAAGTCAGGCCTCCACTACCATAAAAGCAACTTCTAACTTGCCTGGACTTCTTAACTGAAGATAATTATGTCAAATATTTACACTGCAATTTTAAGGTAGGAAGGAGATCAACTACTGTATGTTGATTACTGCATGTCAGAAGTTAAAGTATGAAGAAAATCAATTCTCCTAACTAATATCTTGGCACTATGTTAAATACACTGGCAGCTTCCCTTTCCCATCCAGACGAAAAAACCCCACCACAACCCCAGGTGACACCCTATCTCACTTTGGCACTACTCTTGGCATCACCCGCAAGCAGTGAGGTAGAGAAATGTGGTAGAAACAACTGCCTTTACGATACATAAGACTACCTGATGTACAACTGAAACAACATACACTTACGGTACAGAACACTTGGCAAATACAATTTTTAAAACTTGAACTCATTTCTGCACATTAAGAGTTGGTTTTACAAACTATACCTATGCAGCTTTTCTGCTGGGCATGCTACTTCCGATTTTAGGTTCACTGTGGACTGCAAAATTAACCATGTGATCATTCACAACAGTGAAGCACAGCCCTACTGTCTTCTGAGTTAGAATGGCAATTAAATACCTGTGCTACAGCTATACAGACTGACAATTCAGCTTAACCCCATTATTTGGTAGATCCACATACACTACATCCAAAGACGTACCACAGCAACAAAAGAAAATGGAAGTCAGATCAAGCCCCAGGATCCCACAAGTAATAATTTAATAAAAGCAACAAAGGACATACTCCTTTAATAACAAAGAGACCAAGATAGTGGCTATGTTACTCTTCTTATTAAGATTATCCATTCCTCCTCCCCTCTTTAATTTTGTATGATGCAAAGGTGTCAGATGTTCCTCTCTCAACAGTATATACATATGCTAGCATATATATAATATATTTTATTTTATATGTTTTATATATATTATTTTCTAGTGCACATATATATGCTAAAAAGTAAATCACTATATTCATGAGCTAGAAAATGAACAGATTTTGAAAAAGACAAAAAATGATCAGTTCCTTCTCTGGTCAACAATTTACAGCTATCATAAAAGTATCAAAAGAACTTAAGATTCTTAAAAAGGATGCCTGCTGTAAGAGTTTCAAATTTGCCTGTAATTAACACCTGGTAAAATTTCATGACAGAAACATCCCTGCACATTTGCTAGTACCTTAATGTGAGACCTAATACCTTCTCAATCCATACTACGTATGATAAAATACATAGATCACCCATGATGGAGTCAAAGACACTGAAAAATAAAGTACGCATATTTTAAGACATATACAATCACCAGTCTCATCCTGTGCAGTATTTAAAAATCTGTACATTGTGCCAACATAACGCATGATAGAACTCAAATTAGTTGTATTTCACTATCTTTTGTATAAAGAATGCACTTGTTTCATTATAAAAGAAGAAAAGCTAAACATTTTAGAACATTAATCTAATTAGAAGCAAAAATCCCTTGCTATTTATCCTCCCGGGGGGGGTTTACTGCAGGTACCCCTTCTGAGGCAGTCCCCAGTGTAAGGATCTTCCTTTACGCTGTTGCAAGTAATGGGAAAAAAAATCCACGTAATATATGAGGGTTGGGTGTATGACACACATGAGGATATTACATACACACGTACAAATACGTGAGAACACACACAAGCATATGTGTACGCGTACTAGGATATGTGGTGTCCTAACCCTACCAAGGGTTGACTTTTGAGTTATTTTCAGAAAACAAATCTCATTACTCATGAGAAGGAAGACCTATGTTTCACTTTATATTGATATCATTAAGGAAAAAAAAACCAAACCTCAAACAACAAAGCAGCAAGCTAGAGATAAGAAAAAGTATTTCCTGTAAGGCAAAAGCAGTTAGCCTGATTCATGCAAATATGATGTAAGTGTATGCTTCAATAACAATAGCCAGTAGCCCACAATAAAAATTATCATAAAGGTAGTATAACAATTCCGGATTCCTAGTTCAGGCTTAACTAATGACAAAAGAGAATGGGTGATTTTCTTGCCTAGTCTTCAAAAAGACGCCTCCCACGCTAAGCACGAAGACTCGCACTTACATCGCTCTTATTTTATCGTTTTCAATGATAGAACACTTACATATTAAGAAATTTCCATTCATTCCCCCTCACAGATCTAACACATCCCTGAAGAAAAAAAGATGTCATTGTAATCCTCAGAAAGCTCTGGGCTTATTCAAATCTAGACTTTGCCGCTGGCCGAGGCAGGGGGGGTATTTTTACAGCCCTCTCAGCTGTCACTCAGGCTGCAGGAAGCTCATATCCAGAAGGGAGGTTTACAGCCGGGCTCTGACAACTTATTGGAAAGGTGTTTCCTCCCAAATAGAAACAAACACAACAAACAGAAATCCTACACCTGCTTAGGAACTGTTTCTCTCTGCTCATTGCAAAAACTGTCTTTTCATCACTAACGTATTTTGCCAACAGTTACCCTGATTCCTTGCTGTGTTTTCTGATTATGCATGTAAAAGAGAATGCAAAATGTCTCTGCCATAGAAAGAAACCATAAATGATGGGTGAAGTTACTTGACAAAGGAATGCCCTAAATGAGCATTGGGCTTAGTTCAAAACAGTTAAGAGTGTTCCCTTTCTGCCCACCCCCAGCTCCTCTGTCCCCCCCAAATCATCTTAGACTTTCCATTAGGGCCCTACGAAGGCTGAACACAACATTTGATGGATTTTAGGAGAATGCAGATGAAGTTAGTAGGACAGAGAGGATCAATACGGAGAGAAGCAGCATACACAGTCTGACATATCACCTGCCAGAGGGTTACAAAGGAAGAGTTAGTTACAATTCTCTCTGAGAAGCCGATCACATATTTCACTATCCTCACCGTGAGCCAAAAGTCCAGGATTTCTATCTGTTCCTATCCTCCTTCTTTCCCCACCAAGATTGTTTAAAACCTTAATTTTAACCTGAACCTGCAATTTTAGCTGCTAAGAGAATTGCACTTTCCTGTCTCTCCACAGCTCAAGGGACTAATTGAGAAGATTACCTGAAGGCTCGAGGTCTAAATGCTCAAGGAAGAAAAACCTGCTTAAAATGGTTTCTACAAAGAAGAATGACAGAAATAGGAACAACTGGGAGATCTTTCTGTCACTGGAGGCTTTTATTTTACAAATGATGGTATGCTGTATGTGATCACGTGCTGGGAAAAACAGTAATAAGACAGTGAGTTTCAGTGATTTATTGCAGTACACAGAAATCTAATTGATAGATAAGCAGCTTGTTTTCACTACAAATTACAAAACTAAAAAGGAGTCTTCATCTAAAAATATTCTAATCTAAGCAGGGATCAAGTTTTTTCTGTCTTTGCTAACTTGCTATGGTGAACAGATGAGATTTGTTAAATACGTAAGGCTGCAAAAGTGCTTCTCTCCAGCTATCCTGGAGATCACGTTAAAGTGGTTCTGAGGACTAAATGGACTAGATATGTAAGAAAGAGTCAAAGACAATTTTAAAAGATGCCATTTTACCTACACCTAATGAAATGAAAACTAGAAAATCCATACTCCTCTTCTATCAGAAGTCACGACCCCATCAAAAACTGAGGTACAAAACTATTCCAGGCAAGGTTGGTTAATAGAAATAATACATCACAATCCAGTCCATTTGGGGCTTTTGTTCTTAAACACTTCAGTAAATGGGCCTGTTTGTTAGCTCCAACAGATAATTATGAAGTGCAATAAAAAATTCAAATTATGTTAATAGGCCAGAGAACAACGGCTGTTTCTGAAATCACTGGCAATTACTAGACATAATGGTTCTCAATTAAGCTGGAGGGTATTTTCAATAGTTCATAATTCACTATTTTAAAAGTATCATAAAAATATATAAATGTGAGCTGTTAATAAAACTTTCAGATCAACAGTGTAGTTGTTTCTCACTGAAAGTAATACGCATTGTATTTTTATAGTGTTTTTTCTCTTGTGAATGATATGCAAAGATACTGTCAGAGAAAAGAAGGTAACGACATGGGAATGATATCTCATAATGCTCCTAAGTGCAAGAGGAGCTACACTCCTCTCTTAAGCAATTTCGGTTTCCCCTAGGAATACAGTCAGCAATCATGCAGGTCTTCACCAACTCTATTTTCAGATACAGCAGCTCACTATATAAACTTTAATGCATATGTGGATGCGAACTGGGGGACTCGCTGCTTGTTCGCTTTCAGATTTTTACTTCAGATGTTTTTCAAGGGAATAAAACGGACCAAAAGAAAAAAGGCAAAAATGAAGGCCTAAAATAAGACCAAGAAATCCTAAGGATCACCTTTCAATTATAAGCTTGCTGCACCATAGACTTCCACCAAACCAAATAAACACCTTTAATAAATGAAGCCAATACAAAAGATCAATAGGCAACAATTACTATCCACACTTCCACTAAAACTACCACTTATTCATCCACCATGTGTATAACCTTGCATCAGGAAAACGGCACATTTACCAACTGCTAAACTCTGATCATAACTTCACTACATATGATTCACAATCAGTTTCCTGGAGACATGCCTAAATACCCTAAATAGATATATTTAAGCACACATGTGTGACCATGTGTTTTATTTACTTATTTGTTTTAAAATCAAGCACACCTTAAAAACATTTTCTCTAATCCAACCACTTCATTCTTCCTCCTGCCATGAAGCAAAACTTCTTTAATTTTTATTCAAACATGTTTGCATGCATATTCCTGAGAAAGAGTAAATCACTCAAGAACAGTTCCTAACTGTAGAAATTTATATTTTCACATTTACACGGCAACCCAAAGACTTGAGCACAGCACTGTGAATCAGCAGTGGAAGACAGTCATTCATCATCCAGACCTTAGGATCTGTTGAGACTCTTTATTGCTTTGACCTCATTAAAACAGTGCAAACCATGAGCCAACATAAATCTGCCTCTCTAAATACTTTCCCCTTTAATTTTTTAATAGTTCCACACAAAGGAAAAGGTTAAAGCCAATTAAAAGAGATACAAATACCATTATTATTGCCCTGACAAACTGTTAGTTATTGGATTTGGTCATTTCACTTTAGGAAACCACTACTCCCATTTCTGAATGAATTTGTAATGACACTGTTTATTGACTTTCCTTGGGATTTTTTGTTTTGTTGTGGTTTTTTTTTTAAACCCTTCTTTTTTATTCCATTTTCTCTTTCACTGCTTACGTTTAGTCTCAAACTTAAAGCTAAAGTAAAACTCAAGTGTTACAGCTGAACAAGGATATCTACATAAGGACCAAATCGTAATTTTAACTTCATTCCAAATGGAGGAAACAAAGGTTCTGAATTCATTCCTAGGCAGTAAAAACTTGTTTTTCTATCTCATTAAGATCATCATACAATACCAACAGATGCTTGAAAGCATCTAGAGATGAAGGACCTGTTTGGAAAATTGAAACAAAAGTACTGTTCAATGATTATCTTTCAGCCTGCAAGATTTTGCTTTCCTGTACTATGTCTAGCAAAATACACATATCCCCACAAAAAAACACCTCCTCAAAGAGCAAATGAAACCCCTCATTAAATAGCTACTGTTTTTAATATTACTTCATGCTGTTTGGCAGTGTGAGCAGTAGTCATCATTTTACTTAAAAAAAAAAAAAAATTAAAAACCCATAGGGGTTAAAGTCTTCCAGAATTCCCAATGACCTCAGTAGCTGCTATGCACACAGAGCTGTGAACAGAATATTACCATTAACATTATAATCATAGTAAACAAGCATCTGGCTGTCATTTAAAATACAGCTTTTCTGTACTGATGATAAGAAGCATTTTCTGCTAATTTCTGTTATCTGTAAATCTCTCTTGGCATTCCGACTCTGCACTTAATGTGCTGTACACGCTTCACTTTATGCACAATGAACACTCGAATCAAATGTCAGCGTGTCTTCTTGTTATCTTAAAGACAGGCAGGGATTCATTCAATAAAACATCTAAAGAATGGGGAGATAAGGAATAAGAAGGTATCTACTTATTATGCCGCAGATATTCAACAGAAACATATACATATATTTATTTCCCTTCACATTGGGGAACTCATCATAACCTTTTGCTGAAAAAGCAATTTTATTTTGTTGCTAGCTCCGTTAATTTAATTGCAGAATGGGAGCTGGAGTCAAGTTTAGCTCAGTTACTTTTTTATCCATGTATCACACCTCTAAATCAGCAAAATACAACAGTACGGGAGCCCCAGGTCAATCATTCATTTTCAGGTACCACTGATGCTCATTGCTACAGGATACCTGCACCGGTGTCAACCAGAGACCGAGTTGAGAACAGCTGCCACATTTTTGTTTCGTACTTTACGTATTGTTAAGCTACTTGAAAATTAATCTACAAGAAACCCTTAAAAAAATCCAAGCCCAGCACACAGGTCAGAAGAAGCAGCCTGGAGAAACTAGGCTTGTGTGACAGATTTCTCTCCTTCTTGATTTACTGGTGTAAATCACAAGCAACCCAGTTGATTGAACTCACTCATATAAAGTCAGCACAAGGAACGTCACAATTCTGCCACAGGTTTTGAACTTTAAAATGGACGTTGCTAAGTATTCCATATTCATCAGAAATGGAAACACACTTATTAAATAAAAGAAAATTTAAAAAATCTAAATTGACTTAAAAT
This sequence comes from Rhinoptilus africanus, assembly GCA_013400135.1. NCBI lineage: Eukaryota > Metazoa > Chordata > Aves > Charadriiformes > Glareolidae > Rhinoptilus > Rhinoptilus africanus. The sequence goes on from VXBO01008746.1 coordinate 38,320, forward strand.
TGAGTGCCTATCTTTTTAATTTTTATTAAACTTTGTTTCTCATTCTTCCCCTCATTTAGATGCTTGCAAAATAAATATAATTATATCCAACTTTAATAACTTTGGTACCTTGAGCTGCAGGTGCTAGTATGCTGTATCTATTACCATATTTTAAGCCCTTTTAAGAAGATTGCATTAATTTCTATGATAATTTAGAGCCCATAATGCATTCCAAGATGCGAATAGATGTTAATCACCACAGAATGATTTTCCTGTATACTAACGAAGTCATGCTGTAACCAGTAACTACTAACTTTTTTTGCCACTGAAAGACTTGATTCAATTTTTTTTAGAGTAATGATGCCCCCGAGAATGGGTTAAAAAAGCCAAACTAATCAACAACTACATGAATTGCTGCATTCTTCCTATAGAAATCACTAGGACTGAAAATGTTTACAGTACCCATTCCAGTCTTCGACCAGTACTAATAGAAGTTATTCACATATATTTATCTTCTGCCACTACCATAGACTTTGTACAGCAGCTATCTGAAAGACAGCAGGAAAAGAGTCCTCGTTATTAAAATGCTACAATGTTCAATATTACAGGGACATCAGGGAGGACAAGCTGACATCAGTGATCACGTAACGCTTTTGGTATTAGAATATTTAGATTGATAAAATAAGGCAAGAGTTTGCCTCTATGATTTAAGTCAAAGTTCAGTTTGTTTTATGAACTTGAGCAACCTCTAACAGAGCAACATTCAAATTTAAATATCTATACAGAGAAGTGAAAATTGGCAACATTTCTCTTGAATAAGCCCATGAGATTTTCAGCAACCTAAAAGTAACTATGAGATGCCTTTTCTGCATTAGCCTGTTCATTGCGGTTTCTCCTTGACAACTGATGTACTAAGGGCAATACACTGCTTTATCACTATTAGAAAGGCGATCCAAAATGAAGGAACATTCCTGTCTGCTTCAAAAATATTATGAGGTGATGCATTACACAGGCTGAGAAAAGCTTTCAGCTTCGGTAGGGTTTGCCCTCCGACCATGCAGGGACACCGGTGATCTGGCATATTGCTATCTCGATGTGTGGCACTGCCCATATTAAACCTCGGAGCTGCCTTCAATAACCAAGGAAGAAACAGCCTGAGCAGAAGCTACTGCTGTGCTCCACAAATTCAACTGTTTCACTTAACAATGGATGGTTTCAGCCACGTTACTGCATATGGAGATTATAGTTCCATCTTCCCAGATCTAGAGTACTAATTTCTTGAGGACTGTGGTCAAAGAACAAGCTTTTGGGGAGTTTACCACTAAATTTCTTCTTTGGTTTAAGAGTTAGCATAGAGGAGACTAGACTATTTCAGCTGGAAGGGACCTACAAACGATCATCTAGCCCAACGGCCTGACCAACTCAGGGCTGACCAAAAGCTAAAGCATGTTATTAAGGGCATTGTCCAAATGCCTCTCAAACCCTGCCAGGCTTGGGGCATCGACCGCCTCCCTGGGCAGCCTGTTCCCGTGTGTGACATCCTGCCGGTAAAGAGCGCAGTAACAATGCAGGGTACCACCACCACCTTCGTGTCTGCCCAGGTCCCAGGGGATCTATACAACAGAACCAAGCTGACATTTCAAACCTTCTATGTGGTTAAAATTTTATACCTTGAGTTCTCATAAAGGAAAAATTACTGGTTTAACATCTTTTTGCCTGTGGACAACAAGCAGGTTCAGGCGAGCAGCTGAAAGCCACTGACATTGTGATAGTTCAAATTGTGGCTCCCTATGTCAGCCATCAACCTACATGCAGAGGTTTAACTGGGTGCTGCGATTCAGCAGCGTGAGGAGGACCGCGTGTACCGCGTTCTCATTACAGTGAGTATTTTTCCCCAAATCTCTTCTTCAAAGATTTTAAAAGTAGCAATCACTTCAGCGCCATGCTCTAGGGTAGGTTGCATTTTCTGGGGTCGTTATGATGCTGTCAGCACAATCTTTGAAATATATTATGATGTGCTGGGAGAAAATAAAGCTCCTATGTGAAATGCGCCTTAAAATAAAATAAGGAAAAAACCTGGGGGGTTTCTAGATGAATTTTTATTACAATCACTTAAAAGACTTTGCACTCTTTTTGGCAGTGTGCTTGATACTGTTGAACACTTTCAAATTCTGCTGCCTTCAACAGAAGTTCATTACGCCTTCCCAAAATGTGTCAAAAAGTAAAAGAAAAAATTTAAAAGACCGCTTAAAAGGTCCCAAATCCTCTGAAACCCATAAATGTAACATTAGTATTCCACAAAAAAAAATTGAATTTTGAGAGATACATTGAAGGTTTATGTAAGAACAGTTTACATACTCTTCATTTACATTTCAGCATTTCACTTTACAAGATTAATATCTAATCAAGAAATGAAGCATTTAAAGCTGCTTTACTTTTTTTTTTTTAAAAAAAAAAAATATAATCTGGGATTTCTTTCATGGCTGTGTATTTTTGCAGCAGCAGTCAATGCCATTGGAGCAGTGACAGGATTTAAGCCGACACCACTACAAATTAAATCATTAGCTGCTATGCGTAGAAAAATTCAGAATGTTGAATTTAAGTCTCGACAAGCAGAGGAAGAATTTATTCTCACACATTTTATATAAATAATCACTTAAATCTGTACATGTTAAGTACAAAATATGTGTTAGCATGACAAAGTGTCCGGTTCATAGAAATGTGAGTCTTGCCTTCCTCATTGAAAGAGAAGAAACCATTTTAAAAAAAAAAAAAAAAGGGGGGGGGGGGGGAGCAGTAGTATAAATCAAAGCAACTGCTTGAGGAATTAAATAACTAAACAAACAAGTACAATATATTTACTGAAAAAATATTAGAACGGCTACAGGAATTTTATATCTAGAAGCCCTACAGAATTTTAGTAATAATGAAGAAAGTTTATAAAGTTGAATAAACACCTAAGCAAGGGGCAATTCTGGAGAAGCCTCAGATGAAAGAAGACGAAGGGAGCGCAGAGCCCCTCACTCCAGCTCGGAAACTCCCCAGTTCCTCACCTCTTCCTCCAGCTGCCAACAGCACCGTACCCTTCAGTGGTCCCAGGAAACGTGAGACCTAGAAGTGCCCCCAAGCCTTTGAGTTTCTGCATGTTTGCCCTGCGCCAGGCACCCCGTCCCCAAGCTGACACCCCCTAATGTGAGAAAGGAGCAAGAAGCCAAGGCTTGGAGGGCAGACAGTGACAGGTGTCACCTTTCCTGGCCACAGGCCATTCCAGGTCACAGCTCTCGAGACCTGCTTTATCTTTAATTTATTTAAATTACAAAATTTTCCTTGGGGATGGAAGGGGTAGTAGGAGGCAGGGGTGGTGGTGGTGTGGGAAAGACTTGCAATGGTAAAGTTGAAAAGGGCAGACAAAAGCACAGAGTTGTAAAATCAGTCAAAACCCATGACTTTCTACTGTAACAGATCTTAGACATTCTAACAGCATAACCCTACAACAAAAAGTGTGTCTAAACCAATATCATAAAAACCCTGGACAAGACTTAGTCTTTCGTTTGCTGTAACTCCATTGATTCAATACAATTAAACTCAATGATTTTAAAGGTCTTTTCCAACCTAAATTTTTCTGTGATTCCATGAATATACAGTACTGAAGAAGAAAATCAGGCCTACCCGCGTACTGAAGTAGCAGACAGAGAAAGTTACTAAAAGTTAATACAGACAACTCTCAATATAGAAAAAGGATTAATGCAACACTTTGTCAGAAATCTCTTCTCCACACGCTAATGCTTTATGTAGTTGGAAAAAACAAAAGGGCCCCCACAGGCAACAAGCGTCACGAAAGCCTTTGGGAGCTCTGGGGTCTCCAAAGGACCAGGAGGCCACAATAACTTCACACCACTTAGAGGAACGGAGGAGAAGACCGGGCAGAGTGGGTAACAGAAGTACCCACAATGAAGTACACGCAGGGACTCTTCTATTTCAGTCCACAAATCCTCCTTCCTGATATCACGTCGCAAATTGGGTAGATCAAAGAACAAGATCACCAATAAAATACAAATTGAATTTTTTAAAATAGAAACAGTTGAATAATGAGGATTTGTCTGATATCTTTTTTAAACAGGGGACCCCTGTAATACCAGCGATGGTACATCTATAGGAATACACAGCCAGACATTTAAAAAACGTTGTACCTTTTACTCAAGGGCTCATGATAAACTTTAGTGGATAAAAAAATAATCATAATAGTTAGAATCCCTGACAGCTTTTTTAAAAAATGTTTTACTTTAATTGTAAAGTTGAAGAGAAATTTTCTAATGTATCATTTATGATGTCAGTCAACCCACAAAAAACCCTAAGCTGGAGTTAAGAAGAATTTTCACGTTTACAGCATCACATTACAATATGTCTACACTATTGGTATTTTATGACTTATAATAAAGCATTTCCCCTTTGTCACTGTCAAAAATAAGACAGTTATTTTAGCTATCCCTTCAGCTTGTTCTGCTGTAGAGTTGCCTGGTATATCTTAGAAGATGAAAAATATTTTAAAAAATATTTTAAACTTGAACTGCACAATGGATGCACCTCAGACAGACTACTTTGTATTCCTTTTTCAAAAGGTATTCCCATATTCCAAGAATAAAAAAATGAAGAGTTAGATATAAAAGTGTGTTAAAGGCCTAAGACTTCTTATCTAACAATTAAAATCAGCACAGAAAATGCCAACCAAACACCTGATCAACATGATTCTTTAAGAAATCCAGCCCCCTTTTTAAGTAACATTTTTTGAGTCAAGTGTCTTTTTCATTTTAACAATTTCCTTACAACTTCTTTCCCCATTTAGGCTGTACTACCTAACAAATGGCTTCCCTGTCCTTTTCCTCCCTTGAATGGCCATGCATATTTTGCCAGAAACATGAAAAGTAGGAATGCAATTGCATTTGTGCTGATGCTAAATGTTAATAGATTTGCCTAAATGTCTGCTAATAGCACCCCTAGAATTAGCTAGACTAGTAATGCATGCCTAATGTGTTGTTTTTGTCGTTGCTGCCTTAGCTGTTTTCTCCTTTTTTTTCCTCACTAACAACAAGAAAGGCATTTTTAGTAAGCTGTTTCTATACATCTGCAGCCTGTACAGCGGTCCTGCCACTAGCATTCTGTAGCACTGACATTGCATCATTAGGGCTATAAATCCCAACATTCTACTGTTTCCTTAAATTAAACATGAAAAGTTTAATGTTTTTTTAAATTAAACATGAAGCCCTGACTTTGCCAGCCAAAATAAGTCTTTCTATTCACCTCCTCCTCCAGGTCACTCCTTTGGTTAGAGAGCTTGGCTCCACGCAGGCAGAGGATGATGCTCCTTTACTGGCGTGTACTTCCAGAATGTTGTGGGAGAAAAAAGCCTTTGAAAAACATTTCCTACAGGCCAAAACATTTAATAAATATCCTTTACCCTCCCAGAGCTCCAGTTTGTTTAGAATCACAAAGCAATTTACAAACGTAAAAAGATTTTTAAATTAAACAGTTATAAGTGGCTTCATTGAACAATCGTATTTTTACAACTAAATAATCTGTGAAAATCAGATACTGTATTATGAAAAAAATCTGTATTACCAATTTGTGTTTGCAATAACTGTACAAATGCATCACGTTATCAAAGTCTTTTACGGTTTCAAAATATAATCAATGCAAAAATATTTTGGAAGACAATACCTTTTTTTAAATAAGAACTGCTAACTTCTAGCTGTTAGTTGACTAAGCTACCTTGAAATACTTCACTGTTATTGTAATGCAGGACAGATACTTAGTCCTTCCATTTCTGTTAAAAGTATGTAAAAAAGCTGTATTCTAATTTTAGTCTGCAAATAGCCACTGCTGACTGAACGCTTACTACTAATGGAAAAAATGCACTGAAGAGAAAAAAAGCCAATAGTTGCTCCCAGTCCAAGAAACTAACTTTCAAATCTCTAATTAGAAATTCTGGTCCTGATTCTAACAATGACAATACTAAACAAAACAAAACAAACCTACAAGTCTTCTCATCTATGTCACTGGAAACACACCACTGTAAAGGGTATGAAAAATAAGAATCAAGTCTCTGATTATATTACCTTTCAGAAAATTTGTTAGCATGTTATTAGCAAAATGTTTATTTGTTAATTACAGTTTTAATTAAGATACAACAATAAATTATCTTTGCAATATTTCTGCAGCTATTTACAACCCCTGAGACTCAGATATCTCATTCTATATCTGTAAAGCTGACTGAAGTAAATTAAAGTCATACCATGATGATCACACTTTGCTCACCCAAAATTCCTCCTGAACGCAGTGTTCCTCCATGTGCCACTGCAAACTGCCACAGCATAAACAGAACTACTGCTACTCTTATAAAGAATGCCTCAAACTTGGTTTTCAAGAAGGAAAATACTGATTGCTGAACTAATTTTTTTTTAAACTGATCACTACACTGTTTGCATAATCTAGAATCTTGCTAATGCCAGTCAAAATGAAGAGATGGCATGACTGGGAAAGAAAAGTCTGTATGCAAGGCATCCATTTGTTCCCTTACCTTGGCGTCACCTGTTTTCCTCATGTCAATAATTTAAGATTATCCTTTACAATAAGCTTCCGTTAGAGGATTTTCTGCACAATAAAGCATACTCTGCCTGTACCAATGAGTCCAGAATGTCTAAAAAGTCTAGGTGTAGGAAGACTCTTCCAAGGTGTAGGCAATGAAACATGGCTTGCTTCTGAGCCATACCATTGACGGCATAACTTCTGACTCAAGTTTGGTAGCACTGCCTTCATGACCTATCACAGAAAACCACACCCATTTGATTTCCCATGAATTTAGAGAATGGCAGACCATTATGGAAGGCAGTGTATGTGGTAAGGAACACATATCAGAAAATACACCCCTAATGTCAACACATCCTAGATTCAGCAGGAGATGCAGGAGCCACCTGCTCCAAGTCTCAGCAATATCAGTCTTCAGAATTCTGGAGGTCGAGGGCATTTTTCCAATTACAATTATCAAGCAAAAAAAATACCTCTCCAGCATACACACTGTCATGATTTGAAAAGTAAGGCATGCCGGATTCAAAAGCAGTATTTTTTCTTCTTGAAAGTAACAGAGCTTGGTATGGCCTTTGAAGGCACTTCTACATTATATTGTATCTTTCAGTAACAAGAATATAGCTATGAGGCACAATTTCCATTATGGTTCCTATCCCAAATGGCAGTGAGCTCCTTACACAGCACGGGACAGCGTGGGTTCCCTCCTCACCCCACGCCCAACCCAGACTAATTCCATCATCCTACAAACATGGTACTTCAGTGGAAAGAAGAATGTTGAGTTAGTGTCATAGGTATTCCACTGCGACTGTAACAGGAAAATAGAGCTTTATCCATTTATTTCGTTTCTTCTTTTTACCATCCACCCGCAATCTTAACTGAAAAGAAAGAAGAGCCACATGGATACCTTTCCATATTACACCTGTACATACCACCATCTTTTCTGTGAGTGACAAAGCACAACAAAATGCAAAACTAAAATATGAATATGTGAAAGGCAAGTAATTGTTGGATGATGAGAGCTATGTGGCAATTCAAAGTCAAATACATAAGATCTGTTTTCTGTGGTTCTGATCTGTACTTCAAGGACACAGCAACACAATAGCACTAATACCCCTGCATCACAACGGTTGCTTTTTTCGTATTTTTTCCACATTATTTGCACTTTTCTCATTACTTATCAGTTATCTGTATTTTTATGGTCAAAACATAACAGGGCCAATATGTATCTGCCAGAAAACATGCAAACAGAAACAGTTTTTATAGACAAAAGCAACAATTATTCAGTTTCCCACACACTGCTTTAACACACATAAGCAATACTTTCTCATGCTGTGCATCAGAACCTTCCACAAATTACTAAGGGGAGTATGTGTGTGTGTAAAATAAAAATGAAACTCTTTAGACTGTATTTACTTAGTAGTTCCACACAATTACTAACAAATTAGTTAATCATAGAATCAGAAGGGACCTCAAAGATCATCCAGTTCCAGCCCCCTGCCCTGGGCAGGGATACCGACCACTGGATCAGGTTGCTCGGAGCCCCATCCAGCCTGGCCTTAAAAACTCCCAGGGATGGGGCTTCCACCCCCTCTCTGGGCAACCTGGGCCAGTGTCTCACCACCCTCATGGGGAAGAACTTCTTCCCAACGTCCATTCTGAATCCACCCATCTCTAGTTTTAATCCATTCCCCCCAGTCCTACTATTCCCAGACATCCTAAAAAGTCCCTCCCCAGCTTTCTTGTCGGCCCCCTTCAGATCCTGGTCGGCCACAATAAGGTCTCCTTGGAGCCTTCTTTTCTCCAGACTGAACAACCCCAGCTCCCTCAGTCTGTCTGTGTAGCAGAGGTGCTCCAGCCCCGTGAGCATCCTCGTGGCCCTTCTCTGGATACATTCCAGCACGTCCATACCTTTCTTGTAGCAGGGGCTCCAGAGCTGGACGCAGCGCTCCAGGTGGGGTCTCGCGAGAGCAGAGCAGGGGGGGAGAATCCCCTCCCTCGCCCTGCTGGCCACTGTGTAATACTACATAGAAATACCATTTTTGGCCTTTAGTAGCAGCTCTTGGAAACATATGTGAATAAAGAAATTGTACAGTACTAGTCAAAAGCACAAAGTGCATCTAACTGTCAAGGTTTCATAATTGTCCAACCAACTCTACTCAGAAAGAAGAACTCTTTCTCCCCTTTAAAGAAGAAAAAATGTTTTTCCTCTCTTCAGCTGAAGTACTGCAGTAGAATGGTACTTTAGTTTAAAAGGTACTGAAGCTGTTTCCACTCCTCTGCTTTAAAAAGTCTCTCAAGTGCTGCTGTTCCTGTATCCCTCTGGTAAGTATATTTTGCTGCCTTAGTTTTGCATAAAAAGGAACAAGACTAGGTCAAAGATGCAAAACCGCTCTGTGGCACAACGAAGAGAAGACCTGACCAGTTTGAACTTTCTAATGCTGTGTTACTTATTCACCTCTTCATTTTTTCCAATAATATTTTGTCATTAACGTCACATTGCATTTCATAATGACATTTGCTTCATAAAGATACATACACATACTAGAAAAAAATTGAAAAATATGCTGGAAGAAATGTGCTTTCCCACAGCAACAGCAATTGGCAGCAAATAAATGTTGGTCTGTATCCTCAAATTTTCAGAGAATGCATTTCACATCATTATTTTTGTGTCCACGTTATTTGATTTCATTATATAGCTGAGCAAAATCTTGCATTTCAAATGTCTTACACCCAAAAGTGACTCTTAGCTGGTAAGAGGTATATTAAAAATAAGCACGGTCAAAGCCACAGAGCAGGGGAAGATACGGTCACAGCCACACAAAGCTTACACTGAAAAGCTGACACGGAGAACCAGATACTGCGCTGGATGTAATCTAAAGGGTTACAGCCCTGTTGTGGCTCCCTCTTATTTTTCCCGTCTGAAGGAGTAGCACAAGAAGTGAGACTACCTGATTTCAATATCAGCTCTATTACATAATTAGCATATATGGTAAGGATATGCTAGAAACATAATGAAAGGTAAGTGAATTGATACTGGAAAGCGTACCCCAGGAAGAAAGTCTCTTTTGAGGAGACATATTAATGATAAAGTGCTATTAGTGTCACAGCTAGAAAAAAAACCACATGAAAATGCATTTATTTATTTTATTTCACCCTGTGTATTCTGGGAGAAGCAGAGAAACATGTTTGGATTTGGATTAGGTGGTTTTAACCATCAAAGTTCAACCTTTTGACAACGAGCTGTTTGACAAGCCCTGCTTAGCACTGCGGTCACTTGAAGCCTACACTGTATAGAGACACCACTAGTAGAAAGACAAAATGGTAACAGAACGTAGTTACCCCTTTCTTCAAAGATCCTGACATAAAATCCTAATAAAAACACAGGGCATACTTTTCTCTAAAAGGCTTTATACTGAAATGGGATCATCAGAAATATGCGCATATTTTACCTCGCTCACCTCTACAAAAGTGTTCACAATTATAGCCAATTTCTTCAGCGGTGCTGTCAATGTAGCTGTGTGTATAAAGTATAAAACACCTGCTGTACTTAGAATGTATCACCTTCACTTCTTAACGTTCAATTCCTTCAGCTCACGGAGTACTTGGTGACACAAAGTGGACTACAGTGGGCCATCAGAAGCCATCTAGTCCATCCCCTCCCAGCCCAACCACTGCCACAGTAAACCCTTGCCTTCCCTTTCCCCATCAATCAGCAGATGATTCTCTAAAGTAAGACGCTTCAACCATTGGGAGAATGTAAAAGTATTTTGGGAACACGTAAAAGCATCCTGAAATAAAGACAGCTTAAGGAACTAACGGTCACCATCACAGAACGCTTCTCTATTGTACCTACTTCTTGAAGCAGTTAAAGCTAAAGCAAAAGCTTTAGTGGATTCCAAGAAGCAGGAATCTGTGGCATCTAAAAATGTAGTCCTTGTATCATTTGAGACTTAATCTACAGAGCATGTTATAAATGATCATTATATGCTTTCTACAGCCACAAAAGTCTCTAATCTTCCTTGACATTTAGCAGTCAGTCCTCGTCCTAGTCAGATGGTCAGAAGTGCAGCCTTCATAACGTATTCTTCCAACTTGAGGATGGCATTTCAAGCCACAAAGATTCAGTGACACAAACGGGACTTCTTTATCTGGTTGCAGGCTTTGTTTGCCTTATAGTGTTTTACAGAGCTGCTCTCCTTCCGTTACTCTACCTATCCCCTGACATTGCCGTGTACTGCTGATAACTGCCATCCCACCAAGTTTCTAAGATGCCTATTGACAATGACAAGCAGGACAATAAGGGCACTGCTTTTGATTTGGGTTACAGGATGTAACCTTCATACAACTGTGGTTTTTAAAGCATGAACTGATTCCAGTATTGGAGATACCAAAATACTTTAAACAAGTCACAGAATGGATTCCAGTTCTTTAAAATCAGTCATAGATTGGATTAGGTAGGAGACTCAAGTTCATTAACATATTTTTAAAAAGTGCCTTATTCTGTTCAGACCTCACCCTATGCTACTCTTTTTCAGCTCAAAACTAGATCTTGAATATAATTGACTGTGCCGTATGTTGGTGTTGCAGAAGACTTGCAGATAGAATCATAGAATCTGTTGGGTTGGAAGGGACCTTCCTTTAAAGGCCATCTAGTCCAAGGGACTTTTTCAACTAGAGGAGGTTGCTCAGAGCCTCATCCAGCCTGGCCTGGAATGTCTCCAGGGATGGGGCCTCCACCCCCTCTCTGGGCAGCCTGGGCCAGTGTCTCACCCCCCTCAGGGTAAAGAACTTCCTCCTCATGTCTAATCTAAACCCACCCTGCTCTAGTTTAAAGCCACTGCCCCTCATCCTGTCGCTCCATGCCCTTGCAAGCAGCCCCTCCCCATCTCTCCTGCAGGCCCCCTTCAGGGGCTGGAAGGGGCTNAAATATAGCAGTCCTCCAAAAGAACCTCCTGGTTGTCACAGCCCCACTGTGACCTGAAACTGTCAGTCCGAAATGGCATCTCAGGTAACATGCCGCACGTCCCTAACTTTACTGTGAGAGGCAGGCTGGCTGCCTGCTGGGATCCAGAAGGAACCAGCCTTTTAGTTCTTGAGCCTTTTAGATCCTCTGTTTTAATAATACTGCGCACAAGCGGTCCCTTCCCAAGGCTAGCCTTTTATGACTTATCTGGAAAATCTCCTATTCCCTCCCTTTACACCAAGACAGTTTCTCTTATCTGTTTCCAAAGAGGCTGACACTGTCATTTCAAAAAATGGTCTAAGTATTCTCAAAGTAGGGCTCTAAGATTTATACAGAAATACTTACAATTCCTCTTGAGCTCACTATTAATGTATATGTACCGCAGTAATTTGGGCTTCATTTGTTTTGCTTATCCATGCCATTTCCTGTCTTCATGTTGTCAACTTGTGTTTCATTCTTTTAATAGAAAATAGTTTATGATTGAACGCCTGGAGGAATGAATCCTGAATGATGTGTGCTTTTGCACTTGTCAATCTTTTCCAGTCTTTAGCTTAAGATCTTTTGATAATCTTTGTATTTTAAATGCCAGCAGCATGTAATTTAGTACCATTTTGTTTCAGTTGAACAATAGTGTTTAGAGCGGAGTTACAGGGAGTTACTGGTTCCTGAGAGCAGCTGTCTGCCAGGCATCTGACCTGCATGCCTACATCCACCGCTCACACGTGGGAGAGGAGCTTGTAAACGTGGCACTCAGCATAATTAATGTAGTAATTCCCAGCCTTCTCAAATCTGCATTTTATTTTGCTTCTAGGGACTTCTGATCTTCTTTTGCATCTTTCCCAGCTTATGTTCAAGAATATTTACTGCCTCCATGTTGCAATCTCTCTCTACCAACTCAAAATTTAGTCTCAAAATTATCCTTACCTGTTTGATTTCATACGCACTATAGATTTCCAGCTCAAGTACAAGTTTCTTGCTCTAGTCCTAATTTTATTTTTGGATAGGACTAACACCACTTTCCCTGAACAGTTTACAGCTTGCTTCTGTATGTGTACACCTTTGAGCATAACATCATACTGTGTGTGAAAGTGTGCGACTACGATACGTGAACCTACACTAGTGCCTTGCAGCCCCGGGAAGGTACACAACAACTGTGTGGTTACGTTTGCAGTTGGCTACACTCCTGTGTTTTAAATATGGGGATTAATTTAATTTCTGATTTGACTGTTAATTAAATAAAATTAACTGTTCTACACTAAAAAACAGGTAATTAGGAATTATTTTTATTTTAGTACTAACAAAAGCTTATTTTAGAGTCATTACCAATAGCAAATGCTAAGCTGAATTCATCTGCCTCTCTCCAAACCGTGAAAACATACACCATTAGGATAACTTTGAATCAGCCCAACTCAAGAAGTTCAATATTAAAATGTGGGAACTACTGTAGTATTTGTAAGAGAATGTTTCAAACGAGGAATACAACTCCAAGTTCTTTGTCAATATTACAACTGCAGTTTATGTTTAAAAAATTGGAATTACTCTGCTTCATAGAAAGCAACTCATGTATTTTGTGAGAAAAGAGAATACTCATTTCTTCCAATGGATCTTAATCATTTGCAACAAACACTTTTTTTTTTTTTTTTTAATAATCCTTCAGTCTTTTTTTCCATTTCTCGTCTGCTCTCACAGAAAGCAAGTTATTCCTCATGTTTGGAATGTTGTCTTGTTTATGCTGCTCAGACATTTGTCTGTTCGGCAGGTGCAAAGTGAGACTGCCTAGTTTGCCCAGGCCTGAGTATGCATAACTCATGTTGTACACCGCCGAACAGCAGTGAAGTAAGAAAACCCACAAACCTGCACCTTTATGAAATAAAAAAGCTGCAGAGAGTGAGGTCGTATCTATTTCAAGAGGAAAATATTTTCTCTTAAACCTTTATGCCTGACTTCTACTGCCAGACACTAACACAACTGTTTCCAAAAAACACCCATCAAACACAAAGAAATGAAGAAATAAATAAAACAACTCCTTCGAGCGTTCTGTTATGAAACTGAAAATCAATTATATATGCTCCTAGACAGTTTGGGAACCTGTCCTCTTGCTGGCTGGCCCTATGTCTAATGTAGCCCACAAGCCCATCAGGGCAGGGATCAGCCACTGAAAACCACTTAATACTGTATACATGATGAATAAATAATGCACCAACTCTCAAGGTCATAAGGTGCAAACAAGACATAGCTGGGAATATTAACATGAACCTGTACCTTAGTTCCCTTTATGAGGTAGAGATGATGAAATAATAGCATGTCAAGATGGAAGCTGTGTGAGCACTGATGCCTTTCAGGAGTAATGGTTTAAAAATCTAAAAAAAATATATTAAAAAAATCAGTATTTACACTAATTCCTATCCCTTAGCTCTTGAATGAGGAATTGTAATGGTTCCTTGATGCACTAGGGCCTTTCTGAGCTACTTCACAACACACCTTATTCCCCTTATTGCTTTTTTCTTCAAGTAAGTGTCTATCCTCTTAATGTATTTCACAGCATAAATTCTATGCCAATATTGTTCTTCACAATAGCCAGCAGCACTTCACTGGTTCAACAAGTAAACCAATACACTTGTTCACACATACTTAGCTTAGGAAGGTTGAAGAAGCTCTTCAGAACCTGAGATAGTAAGATTTCTGGACCTCTTTTGTATGTCTATCACACATGTAAGATGACACATACTTTAGAAATGTTAGCAAGAATTTTCCTTTAGCATTCTGCCATTTGGAAGTTCAACCGTGGGAAGATGAAAGCAAAATAAGGAGACGTGGAAAGGAGTCAACTGATTTCGTGAACTAGCCTACAGTATACAATCCAAGCCCAAATATTAAGTCACAGAGTGATTTGTTACAATAAATCATTATGCATTACACCAAAAAGTTTCATATTTTTCACCTGCAGAGTTGATGAAAAATGCTTACACTGTATTTGAAAGCTAATATGGTTCAACTGTTTGTCTGAGAATAAGGTGGCAGAAAAGCACCTTGTTCACATCCCACTAGCTGTGCTGGAACACTCCAGGACTTGCGCACAGACCCAAGCTTATCGCCAAGCTGACAGGCAACGCAGAGGGGATTCTCCAGCTGATCAGCCCATGGAGCGGAAAAAACGTTTCTTTACCCAATTTCATTAAGTCAAATACTGCCCACTCAAAATCAGCAGATCACATGCAAGTATTAACACCATTATGCTCCAGTGCAGAGGTAAGTTTAAACTGACCAAAGCAAAAAGAAAATATCCCTTCGTTGTGACAAGAGTCTGTTTCACAGACCAACTAATTTTTGATGAAGTCTGTAAGACTTCTGTAACACAAAGTTGAAAGCATGCAGTGGAGATGCTCTCTTCTGCTAAACATTTACCAACACAAGGAATAAAACCCAGAAGCAAACCAGGAAGCACAAGAAAAATGAAAGAAGTGAATCTGAAGTTAAAAAGGGGCTTAAAACGCAAGTAAGACCTGAAAGCAACAAGAGAAGATAACCGTCACTGTCTCTGACGGTCAGAGAAACCTAGACAAGGTTTTAGGAAAGCTCACAGCAAATCCATCTCTTAGCGGCTGAACTTTCCAATGCACTTCTCACTGGTGACCCAGAACCGTGCATGCTGGAGTACCAGTTCAAGTACCCAACAAAACTTAATGCATTTGGCAAGTAACGTACTACTATCCCACAACTATATGTTAGGATTTAAACTTGCTGCAAAATATGCTGTGAGGTCCAAGTTACTAGTCACCTTTTGAGTACTTGCTCCATATTAGAAAGACTAAGCAATGCTCTGGAGAAATCACCCATTTCTTAAAACGTGTTTAAATATAACCAATAAGAGAAATATAAAACAACCCCTAATCTGATGTGGATTAATCAACAAACAAGATGATGAAGCTTAAAATGTTTCAAATGGAAGTACAGAGGCTACCAGAAAGCGTGCCTAATAGAATTTGGAGTATTCTTAATACTCTCCATCAGTTCTAAGAGCTGGAGCTGTCTGGTAACATAGGAAAGATTCCTGTTCTTCTCTTAATGAATTAATATTTCAGGTCTATACTAAGAACATCAATACAAGCTTTCTTCCCTGTTTCAGAGGGAAGAAGAAAGCCTCAAGTAATAAATGGAATTCTACCTGTACCCTGTACCTAGGACACAAGAACCTGCCACAGCACCTCACAAATCGCAGGCTGTGCAACGAGCAAAACACTGCAGACTAAATCTCTTGGAAATGAAACATTCTCAGCCACGAGCACTAATCCCTGTGACCTGGAGCAGCTTGTTTCAGATTGACCATAAAAAGATGATTTAAGAGGCCCTGAGCTTTTCAGGCTACGTTTGGTCTCGAGATTCTTTCACCGAGGATCTTTTCTTTTTTCTCAGGCTTCAGTCTGCTTATCTCAGTGAAAACTGTACTTAACCACACGCTGCTCCGTCTCAGCTCAGAAGAAAAATAGCATTTCGGATGTGTATGGGCATACAGCTAAAGCCTGCATAATGCAAACTGCTGCTGCTCGGGCATGTGCCCTAATATACACGGAAACCATTCTACTCATAGACAACACTATACATACATACAGACAGACAAGCGTATTAGATGTATATATGTGTACTATATAAGCATATCATATATGTTATATATGAAAAGCATTAATATATATATGCAAAGCATGTTATTTATTGTATATAGTAACACGTATTTTGTGTGTGGCCATATATATGTTTTTATATCTTGCCTTAAAGGTTTTCCCCCTTTCACTCCATCCCATGCCTCTGATGTAGGGAAAAGAGGACAGGATTACTATATTTAAAATGGGGCTTCCGAGGAGGGGCCACAGCCAAGTGCTGCTTCTATATATACTATAGATAAAGAGATATTCTATACATTTTATATAAAAACCACTAACTGCATATTGACTTGCAAAGCAGCCACTGATAATTTTGGACAAAAGCCATGTTTCCTCATAGCTTTTTCTGTCTTCTGCTGGTGGTTGCTCAGGTATAGAAAAACTTACAGCGTCTCAAATGAAAATAGCAGGTGAGAAATTGAAAACAAATAAAGTAAGGGGTTGGTTCCCTGCAGTACTGATAGCTAAAGTGGTAGAATTCCTTCCCGAAAGAGATTGTAAATGCCAGAGTTTACCTGAGGTCAAAAAGTCACAGAAAAGAAAAACACCTCAATGGCCAGTAAATATAAAAAGACAAATCCTGGATGATCAAAAGCAAAACGGAAAGCACTTTTCTCATTTTATGATATGTGTGTGGAAAGAACCTCTCGAGTTATATCTCCATCTGTTCTGGTTGAAAGATCCACCTCTGTCTGGATGGCAGAATCCGTTTTCTTCTCAGAAACTTACTGCTAATCTTTTTCATCTCTATCCCTGCATTTCTTGTTAACGCATACATTTGTTTTTCTAGGTGTTAGGACAGCAACAGTTCTTTCTGTTTGAACTCTGGAATCGACAAATGTTTCTGTCTATGCTTATCACAGTCTTTTAACTACATGAAACATTAGAATTAGGCCTAACAGTAGTAGATTTCTCACACTACACTTGCAATAGCTGCCTATGGAATTCCGTATTCTTATATGCTCACTTCAAAAATTATAAAGCGCTCCACATTTTGCAAGTATGATTGGATAATAGTGCTCCTTTCTTGTTTTAAGGTATATTCCTTACATTTATTGGCTGATGGGTCTCCTTGCAATCTTTTTCACACGTGTTTAAAATTATTTAAATTTTTAAATAATCCATCCTTTACTTTCGATACTTTTGGCTAACTGAGTGCAACCTAATGGGCTACATGCACCAATATCTGCCTTTCACGTCTCCAGAGAAAACTAACGATAAGGGGTCTCTTGTTTACAAGAAACTTTCTTTGGTAACCGCTACACAAACTTTTCTGACAGGTACCCACTTCTTGTAGTCCAACAACGGACTTCATTTGAGTGTCATACACACTTAGGACACAGCTGCTTATAGGGGAGGTAATGTGGTAAGCAGAAAGACAGCAATGTGACAGAAGAATATGCTTATGTCCCTGTAAGAATATCAGCCTTCAGCAAAAGTATACCGTGCTGGTATTCCAACTGTGCTGGTATTCCAACTGTGCCGGTATGCCAACTGTGCCGGTATGCCAACTGTGCCGAACCCAAGCTGAACTTGAATCCAACTGAAATAAACCACCCAATATTCTGACTTTAAAGACTCATCACTGACTTCTCCGATGAACACACAAAAACTGCAAGATGTGTTTGTTCTCCTACTGTTCTTCAAACATCTCAGTCAAGTACTGAAGGGCTCAAGCCCCCTTTTTTGCAATAACGCGCAGATGGAGAGTGACCAACCCCAGTGCCAGAAAAGGCACTTGTTCCTCGGCTCACTGCAGGAGACCCACAGGCATTTGCGACACCAGCAATCCTTGGCTGACCCTACAAAGGCCTGACCTGAAAAACTACCTTCCCCAGGCACCTGCAAAGTGCCAGTGAGAGCCCTGCAGATCTTGCTAAGAAGCATTTTGTACCCTAGTGCTGAGCACACGGACGGCCAAGTCTCCATGCGCATCATGCCATTACTGATCATGATTAATACCCACAGGCAGACTTGGGTAGAAAATTGTGTCTTTAGACTCCCAGGCAAATATCTTAATCTTTGGACATCACATCCTCTTCGTAGTACTGTATTAGATAGTAATCTAATAAAAAAGGTTTTAAATAGAAAATAAATGGCCACTATCAGGCTTATTTGCCTTTGATATTTTCAAAGCTTGACTTTTAGATGTAAAAAAAAAAAAAA
>VXBO01008746.1:56690-96078 GCA_013400135.1 Rhinoptilus africanus
AAAAAAAAAAAAAGAAACTTATTTTGATATAGCACAAAAAAAAGGCTAACGGTAAAAAAGACAAAGAAGGAAAAGAAAAGAAAAGAAATTCATGAACAAGTGTAGCTTTCAGTCATATTCAGCAAGTATATAAGCATTTGTTAAACTTTTGGAATATATTTAAATTACGTTTAAATGCTTCAGTGAACAAGGGCAACAGTGTCTCGAATAAAAATAAAACATAAACTATAGGCAATTTCAAAAATAATGTTTATAAAGCACTGAGATGACAAATTGTTCTTTAGAACGAAATCAACAAAAAAGGGTATGTCACATATTACAGAGGCTAGCAGTTTCATAACAAAAATATGCTATGGAAAGCTAGAAAATTGGACTATGAATATTGCAAAGAATCACAAAGTTAGTTTTATCGTTTCTGTTACCTTTTTGATTTACAGTATTTTTCACTAGATCATTTTTTTCTCTCTCTTTTCACTCTGTAGAGAGTTAAGGACTACTATATAATGGTGTCACTGCTCATCTAAACCTTAAAGCAAGAATAACACCACTAACATCTCTTACCTTGTTTCAGATAATAAATAGATTGCGCTGGACAAAATAATTTGTGTCCAACTGATTAATAATGGCATTTTATCAATTCCTACGAGTTTATCAAACTAATTTTTTTCCTGCTTCTTTTATAGGAGCAGTCCATTTTGACATGTCATCATTTCTAATACACCAGAACAAGTAACGCCAAGGTAATCAGAATCATTTGATGTTCAATCTGAGGCTGAATAATTTCAAATTAAGACATTCATGCTAAAGGGATGTACATATATTTTAAAAAATTAATAACAAAAAAACCAACCCCCAAACCACAAGTACTACCCCAAAGTATTTTAAATTATCCTAGGGCATCAACAACTTGCAGTTTATCTGCTGGCTTACAGCTATTACATAATGGGTAATTAGATGCTGAATCTTCTAGTGACTTAGAAAAACAGTCTACATGTTAATTGCTTTTATGAGTCCTTTAATGTAATCTGGGGACAGAAAGAATTTTGGACTGTCTCTGAATAATAACATTACTGGCAGCAAGCTTAATTTCTTTCCCTTTTCCCCCCAGATATTTCTTAGAGCTTTTGACAGATATCTTTCCCTCCTCCCTGTACACTACATAGGTATTTTTTGCCACCACAGTATTAGGTTCTCTATTTAATTGCAACCAACGGTCATTGACCGTTTCCAATATAATGTCCTAGCTACCACTAGATTTCTGCACCCCCATGAAGAGATAGTTATTTCCATAGGTGTTTTGTCTCTTTTTTCTTGCTTAGCATCCTTTTTTTTGGGGAAATGATAATTCCTTTCTCCTTCCAAATCCTCCTAGTGATCTTTGACATTTGACTTTTCCTACAGAGAGGGGACTGTGAACAATCTCATCGTGATTTCAATAGGCTGACAGGGGTGAATCTTCCGGCAACAAAGCTACTACTGCCACAACGTGGACTGCTAGAGGCTTGGCTTAGAACAGTGTCTACAAACACCTCAAGAAATGAGGTGAATGTGTAGATCTGAATTGTCAAAAGCAGAAAGTTTGTGCCATTTAGTTGAGAAAACGTTGAGAGAATTTCAGAAAAGAGAAAACAAAAAAAGCACAAAAGTGAAAAAACCACAGAATATTCAAAATTAGCATGGGAATATACAAACATAGAAACTTCCAGAACACTACATCGACAACATATCTTGTCCTCAACAGCAACAAGTATAGGCAGAAAAAACACAAATGCGTAGGAAAAATAGATAGTCAGGCTTCCCAAAAATGATCTTCAATCACAGAATTCTTGAAGGGAAGAAAAACTACCAAGAAGCAGTCTCTGCTACTGTGAACAACAGGCTTCTGGCTTCTCAGAAAAACTTACAAAACCAGAAACTACTTCCAGAATATACCTAAGAGCCCAGTTAAAAGTGGTACCCAGATTGTCTTCAGAGAAAGTTTAGAAGAGAAGGTGGGGGGAGAAAGGGTTGATTCAACATGACCAGTACTGAACACGACAGTCATCTTGCTTTTTGCCTTTCAAAATTCAAATTTAGTCTCATTTTCTCAAGATTTCCTGCTCATGATCCTACTACTTCTTAGGTGTGTCTCTGATCTAGTAAAGTATCATTGTTATTACAGAGATATTTATGTAACAGTATGGAAAACACGAAGAGATTAACAACATATGTAATTGTCCAAAGCAGGCAGACAGATCTTTTTGCAAAAGTAGTTATCAAAATTTAGAGTACAATATATTACTGTACTACATACGCTACTGGTGAGCTGCAATCAGGCTGTGTGCAAGTTAGTAAAAATAAGAGCAAGAAAGATTTATAATTAAACTAATCAAAATCTTACAGGCGGTATAATAAGTACTTGTGAATTTTTGATGTGGCATGCTGATTCTCAAATTTTGAGAGCTAGTGCTCTACATGACACAAGCACCCTATTGGGCTCCATAAAATAAAAGTCTACATCTTGGAAATATCAATTCCTTAACACAAATCTGGATGGCAGACTATAGAGACTGAAGTGTTGCTGAATGAAAAATTGTCCTTTGTGAAAAGAACCTAAGGGCTCTAAGAATGTATTATGGCATGCAGAGAAACTACAATAATCCATTCGCTTATCCTCTTAAGTAAGTGCTTAGGAACTTTTTTTTTCCCCTAAACACACAAACAAAAAGAGTTCCCACAACATTAGCAACAAAGTAATTCCTTAAAACAAACAAACAAAAATAAAACCACCACAAACTTTTCTTTCTGTAGCTTCAAAACAGGTTGCTGCATCCGTCTGTTTACTCTCATAGGGTTAAATATACATTCTATAACTGCCAATAAAAATTAAATAATTGGATATTGTTACAGTTTTAGCTCTACAATTTTGTCTTCCACTGCTGGAATTAAGATGTTCTATCCACGTTAATATGTATCTGCCCTCAGATTCTGAGATATAAATTATTTAGAAGTTAGTGTTATCTTCTAAGACGGACAGTGCTTCAAACCAGTCATCACACACACTCCCTGGCATCCACAGGATTCAATTCCATATACACAAAAATTAAACTTTTCTATAAATACTCCTTAAGTATTTTTTAATTACCTTAGATCTAAAAGCTACACTCCCTCTTCACACAGAAGCATCACTGACTTTGCTTTATCAAACAAGCCTGGGAACAGAGTGGGAAAGACGGCTGTGCCAACTCTATTGAGGTCAAGTGGATTGAAGTCTGCTTGTGCTATCTGAATCACACATTGGCAGATGAAAAGACATGCCTTTTACCATCTGTAAATTTTAACGTGCCAGATTTTGGCTGCCATGCAACCTCAAGTATTTACTTCACTGAGGTACACAGAAAGAAAAAAGGACACAATAAGTTTTTATCTAGATTTAAGCTGACAGCATGAGATAAAATCAGTTTATGCTACAGTTTAACCATTTAAACTTTGGCACTGAAGTACATTTCTCATCCACATAGAGATGTTCTGATGAAAAAAACTAGTGATTGTCTCTTGATGTCTCCGTGGCTTCCTTTCTGCGTTCCAGAAGAAAACAGGTACATGGATTTTTACAGTGGCCTTGGAAATGCCATTTCACTAAAACTGAAAGTAGTTATAAATGTCTGATCCTTTCAGGGCTTGTGGTCTCACAAGACCACAGCGAATGCAAATAGCTGTAGTTGCTACTGAGGAAACAGAAACAATGAGACGAATAGGAACGGCAGTGGCAGTGAGAACAAGCAACAAGATACTTGACAGAAATGATCTTCCTTGCAGCAGGAAAGCTGGGATCTGGTTCTGTTTTGCAATAATAAGTCATGTGGTGGACTGAGAGCTTCAATCAGCTCTATAAACCTCGTAGTCTATTTCATAGGACCACGATTTATGCTTTGTCCAGAAATAGTACACAGTGGTGCAGCAAAACCCCTTTGGCATATTAATACATTTGCCCCATTGCTCCCCCCTTTAGCCTTTAATCCCATTTATATTAACCCCTTATTTCTCCAAAATCTGTACTGAATAAATTGTTATTATATTTGCCCTGTATCTGTCAATGATTTTTAAGGAAAAATATTTTTTTGCCAATCAGGTGCCTACTGAAGCCAGAAGGGTACAACAGTATTTACACTTCTACACTGTTGCTCTAGAACAAATGAGAAGAAGGTAGTTAAAAACTCAAAGTTGAACAGCCCCCCCTCCCCTCAGTTTGAGTGAAAAAGTACACAAAAGGCAGATGCCAAAACACATCTCTCTTATTGCTCTCATTTTCACATGTTTAGCTTCAAGAGTCATCAATTTCTATCTAAAGAATTTACATCTGGTAGGATGAAGAAGGTTCGAATTTAAGCTAAATTTGAGAGAATTAAAGAAATTCTGCAGATTAGCTGAAATTTTGACCAGTTGCACTCTGAAATGGAGGAAGTTCCTCCACAGATATGCTAGAAGCAAAATCCAGCACTTCTGGAACAGAAGGAGGAAAAGCAACAAAGCATGCTGCAGAGATACTGTAGTTTTTGTGGGAAAGCCTGTAAGCAAATGCAAATCTGGCAGAATGGCGCTATCTGAATATAGGGAAGAAAGAACAAAACATGAGATACACAGACTTCATGCTTTTCATCTAACTACAGTCACTTTTATACCAACTGAAAACAAAAGACAAATTCTAAATGGCAAGAGGTTTTCTCCATTTTGTTCTCTGAGCATCTCTGAAAGCAGCATCAAAACTAACAAACATCTAGAATCTTTAAGAAATTCCAACAACTTCCAAAACTAGAAAGATCTGGATAGTGAGCACTGTGGCTACTGAAAAGCGTAAACTCCTTCCCACAAGACCATCGGCACTGAATGACACTTACTTTTCTGGTCCAAAAACTGTTTTGAAGTTGCAATTTATCTTTACCCTGGAGAAAGTGAAAACTCGGACACAAACCCAGCTTCAGACCTGCCACTGCAGGGCTCCTGGGCCGCTGCCGGCCGCTTTCCCCACTCAGACCAGCTCAGTTTTGTGGTTACCGGAGACAATGACAAAAGTAGAATTGTCATACGTTGGAATTTGCAAACGGTTTTCACGTGTTAGAGATCCAAATATTTTACAAGATAGATACTTAAAGGTGCCATACGCATCTACGCAGTATCTCGCTGTACTGCATACCCTTCAATCTCTTTGTGGATCCTCCCGAGCAGTGGCCATTATAACGCACTCACACAGACGCTCCAAATCCACTGTGGTAAAGAGAATGGAATAAACATCCCAGCTCCGATTTCTCTGATTTTTCAATTAAACTTCCTTTTCTGTTGGAACACAGATCACCTGCTCCACCAGGCATACTTCTGTATTATTAATTTGTTAGCTTGCTCGAATCACAGTTGAAAACCTTTCAGCCTTGGTTTGCAGCAATAAATTCAACTGACAGCTGAAATTTGGAACGCTCACTTAATATTGATTCTGAATGTAATAACAAGCGACGTGACCTTTTGGAGGGTGTAAAATATGGCTGCCACAACATCTGTGCCACATTTCTTGCTGTTTCGTAATATGCTCTAACAGCATGGAGCTGGCACTGAAGCTAAGCTTTATTATCAAGCAGATCGCTCCATCTCTCCGGCTTCATTAAAAAAGCCCCCACAAACCCCTACTCCTCACCCCACCCTCAAAATGCTTCACACATCTGGAACTTGTGCACACATCCCTGTTCCTAAGACCTAATTTATCCTGCAGTAAGAAAAAAGACATTGGACTACTAAAAGACACCCCCCTCTGTCAGACAGGGCAGTTCCAGCAGACTGAGAAATCAGGACAGTCTTTAGTCAGGGAGGAGAAGGGATTTTACACCAAGTATCCCACCCAAATAACCATCAACTTCCACTGCTTACAGTTATCTTCCTACAGATCAGAAAATACCTTTACATCTTTCCTTCAATTCTGACGAAAAAGCCCCACGTTAATACCATTTTTGTGTGCTCTGACACCACGAACACCATTTCAGTTTAGCATTACCCCAGGATACCTTGGAACTCATTTTGCTGGGCTGGGTACAGAATTGGTGCATCTGATTTCCTTTCAGTAATTCCCTTTGAAGTGCTGGTATCTTTAAAATATAGCCCAAGTAGGCAGAATATCAACTTATGTGTTTTTTAAATCCAATTTATATAGCTTAAAATTAGCCAAGCAGTCTAACCAAGTTTCAAAACCAGAGTTCTGCTACAGAAAACACACCCCAGCGCATCATACAGTGTTTTAAGTATCTCCTGACTTTATGTTGACAGAAAAAGCAAACTGAAACATTGAAACCCTTTATCCTTATGAACAACACCTCTTCTATCTCTTCATGAATAATATACACAAGGAGAGAGATCTTTACCTTGACATTTTAGTTATGTATTTCGTGATTTTAGCTTCTACACTGACAAACACCTGGCAGCAACGGAAATTTTAAATGCTTTAAAACTGACCCTTCAAGAAGAATTCAAAACCTTCATAGTTTACAACTAAATAAAGCTTATAAATAAAAGACCTGTTGGCACTCTAACAAATATGCATAATATAAAGAGCATGACGATATTTTATTTTTAAAAATCTTAACAGACTATATACTGCAACCTTTGCTAGTACATGTACCCGTACCGGCCTTGCGGCCCGTACAGGCGTTATCTGTACCAAGTAGATTATGAATACCTCACAATTACACACAGACCAGAGAGCTGTTCTTTTACTAAGTATTATATGAAAAATTACAAAGACAAAGAATTGAAGTATATAAAAATATATCAAGTACATAGAAATATCCCTTGTGACATAACCCTGGGACAGTGGGAAAAGATTCCCAATATGTAAGTTTCAAAAGGCATTAAATATCATTGTATACATGTACTGACACATACTAATTAACAGATATCACCTTTACTAAATACACGTATATTTGATTATTAGTGAAGGCAGAATTTATCTCTAATGCTTAGTAGATAAGCAGAATTTGAAATTGTTTAGATCAATCATATATACACGCTATCATATTAAAACAGATAGTTCCTGTCTTTTTCTCCCTTGCTCTGAACATAATTTAATTTAATTTATAAGATCAGCACCTGAACCAATCAACTCTCCCATTGTGCTACAACAGACGAAGCTGGAGACTGTAACAAAACACGATGAGAGACTGCTTGGGCAAGACACAACAAAAAAAATTGTCACACCTTTTCAGCTACAATGAAGTCTGGGACTCATTTGAAGGAGTTGGAGAATAAAATACTTAAAAAGCTGTAACTGACATTTGAGTTCCCTCCAATCTCATAATTAGCCGTTATCATAGAGGAATAAATTCCAGGAAAAGTAAAACTAGTAGAATAAAACATTACTGAAGGACCTGGAGAACCCATGGGTTTGGTTTTTACCCAGGCTTCCATGTTACATACAGAGTGTTCAGAAACTTTGTCAGTTTAATCTCTGCTTAAGCGCATTTGAAATCCGCACACTTCAGCTGCACGACCCTTGTTCTCTTGAAGACAGGAGTCCTACACGACGGAACCAATTGAAGTATCAGAGATAGCCACACACTTCCAGCTTTGGAAGAGATTTCTCGCTACGCAATTGTATTAGACTTGAGAGTTTAACTGCACAACCAGGCTTTCGAGTTGTAAGCAGTGTGTATCAAACCCACTGGGATTAGTCTGAATAGTTTCAAACACATCTTCCTTTGAGGCTAAAATCTACTGCTTCTCTGCCCCATGAAGAATCTGCACCATGCTTCCCTGCCCTCCTTACCGAGATGCCAAGGTGTCCTTGCTTGCTTTCACCCTTTGAGGCAGCAGCGAAAGCAGAGGTAAACAGCCCTGAATTGGATTACTCCTACATCCGCAGCTGAGAGAGAATTCAAAACTAATCTGATTATATGTATATTATGAGCCACTAAGAATCTTTTTGCAGCAATTACCAAGCTTCCACACATAAAAAAGGGCATTTTATTTAGCACTAGGCTAATCTACCAAGTGGTAAGCTTCAAAGGGATTGTTGCGGGGGGTGGGGGGGAAACACAACAAAACCCCCCTGAAGTAGATTTATAAAGCAGGGATATTTCTTTTTTATTGAACTGCAAAGAATTATTTCAGTCTCTTAAATGCACTGAAAGACTTTCAAATAAAATACAATTTGTCCTTTGGACTTTCAGAGCTTAATGCCCAGTGATGTCACTTCTGTAAATTCTAAAAGGCTCCAGAGAGCAGCAGCGGGGAAGGTTGCTGCTGTTTCTGATTCGCATCTCAAAGGCGAGAGCTCTGGCTGGTGAAGGCGGAGGGAAGGAGGGTGAAGGCAGGCTAACCAGCGCTGGCTGACACCTGCCTTAACAATTCTTAGCCAAGATCGCATGACAATTACGTTTATGCTTTTAGATTGCAACTAAAATTTGTCAGGCAACCAAATACGAGTTGTATGTTTGTTTATAGATTAAACAAAGCTGAAAATGAAAATCTGAAGTAATACAGTATGATGTTGTACATGCATATATGCTCACGCACATCTGTAAAACTAGATCTTTACCAAAGCTGTCAGTGAATATATTAACATAGCTGTAGGAGTGCTAGCATGCAACGTGGAGTGAGACTCAAAAGTAAAGGAGGAGGAGTTTGAAGTGGAGGTGGGATGCGGGAGGGGAAGACAGAAGTGGCGCTTTCCACATGCCTGCTCAGGAGTGAGGGCATCCAGACACTTGCCCCAGGCATCCACCACTGTGCAGAGCTTGGGCAACAATCGGGAAGAAATTAAAGTTCAGCCATGGAGATGTAGTAGATCATGGAGATGTAGTAGAAGAGCATGTGTGACTGGAAAAAGGACCACTGATTATAGAGGACAAGCGAGGATGAGAAGGAGATGGATTACCACTCGACTGCACAGAGTACCAGTTTGAAGAGACCATGAAATGACTGGGTCTGGGATCCTGAGAAAGCCTGGGAAGGCAACTAGCACAAGTCCGGACTCTGAACTTGAGAGCAGGCTCCGGTGCAGTCAAGGAATTGCCTGACAGAACCTCCTGGGGCTCAGCCATGGAGGACATGCCCAGGAGGTGCAGCACGCAGTGAGTCAGGGATGGATGCAGAGGACGGGATAGGGTTTGCCAAGATTGCTGAAAAAAAGGATGGATGTTGTCATGACGTGACATTCATTTGTGAAAAATCATTGCTGTGGGGGCAAACCCTTGCTAACATTACGCTCACCAAAGACAGACAAGAAAGAGAACCTGGGCAACCATAGGTTGATCAGTGTCACCTAGAATGATGCCTGGAAAGAATTTGAACTATTTTCTTTGGAAACCTTTCCCAAGAACATCAATGACAAGCTAATTAGGAATAGTTAACCTGGATTTACCAGGGAGAAAACCACAGTTGACCAACATAATTACATTCTACAATGAAATGACTGGCTATGGAGGCGAGGAGACCAACTGATGTTGCACTTAGTTTTTAGCGAACCTTTTGACACTCTCTTCAACAGCATTCTCAACTGCAAACTGAAGAAATATTGTTTGGGAAAATGGACTTTTTGGTGAACCAAAAGGTGGTGGAATTGCAGAGCTCAAAGGGTAGGAATTAATGACTCAGGGTCCAGCTGGCACCCAATAGCAAGCGAAATATCGCAGGGGCCCTAGAGCCTCTATCATCCAGTATCTTCTTAAGACCTTGCTAATGAGACAGAGTACACTGCCAGTAGATTTTTGGTTGGTGTTAAATTGAGGGACTGGCTGACACAACAAATGGCATAACTTCAACCCAGAGGAACCTTTAAACTTGAGAAGCGGCCCATAGAGGCCTCATGATATTTTGCATGGAAACGGAGTTCTCCAAAGGTGGTGGAATAATCCCAAGCACCAGCACAGGCTGGAAAGTGAAGAGCTGAGTGGCAGCCCTGCTAAAGTCGACTTTCTTTAGTTCTGTGAAATGCACAAAACACTACTCTCTGACCTGAGCCTTCACAGCTAAGTCAGAACCTTCTCTGTTATTCTCAGGAAGCAAGTGAACAATAAATGAACTACAGTTTTGAAATACCATAACATAATAGGAATACAATAGTATGCAGGGTTTTTTTTGTTTGTTTGTTTGTTTTTTAAAAATAAATCATTAAGTCCATGTAATTCTTGCCCTTTATACCAATCAATTAGTAAATATCAGTTTCAGCAAGACCCAGCACTCACCATTTTTAAATTGACTCCAATGCCTGGACGATGGCTTTGTTAGCTATTCAGACCCAGATGCAATAAAAGCTACAGGGACTTGCAGTCAAGCACCGCAGCACTTGCTTCCAGTTAGGCACCTGCCATTCTCCATAGATAATATGGCAAGAATTAGATAACTCAGAAACGTGAGCTTCTGCAACAGCAACAAAAACTCTGGAGGCTTCTCACAGAACTGCCTTGAGTTAGTCACCAGGAAGCACGGAGCAGTCTAAGGCATCCAAATCCCATCCCACCTCTCCCTCCCTGCAAAGTGCAGGGACCTAAGGCAGCGTTGCAGGACGCACGTCTGTTCATCCAGGATCTAGACTTTTGAATGTTTAAATTTACAAACCTGGAATAGTTAATCCAAACCCCTACCTACAAAAATGGAATGTTTTTTAAAATAAAATAAAAAGTACAAATAGGCAGTTAAACCATATCATAAATAAAATGTACTAAATAATGGGGACTGAGGTGAATACTAACCACATGAGATGTAAAAGTAAATGTATTTTATAAAAACAAGTAACCCTGCTCTACAGAATAATCTTTACATTTTCATCAAAACACAAATGTATATTAATTAACTATTTGAAAATTAACTATACGTAATGGCATGCCATGAATGCCAGACAACTGCAATTCATCACAGTATGTATAGTGCTGCTTGGTTACAAAAAGTTTTAAATTCATCAGGAAACGGAAGAAAATTACAAAATAGCATGAGTGCCTCTAATACAGAAGCCAGTGGAGGTACACACCCAGCAGCATACTTCCGACACAGTACTATGGGTGCTGGGCCAGAGACATCAGAAGGCGTGAGCTCTAAAACCGCTTCCAGCGCGCACCTAGGACAGACAGACGTTTACTTCAAGCACCGTATTCCCCAAACTGACACCCGTTTTACTGAGATGGCAGGTGCAGCCTCCACCACAAGGCTTCCTTAAGTGACAGAGAAAATCAGCAAACTCAAACAACATGTAATATGAGGGTCATAACCACAATTTCACTTCTAGACCCAAAAGCTAAATTTATAGAGAGTCACTTTTCAGATAAACTCAAGAAATTTTATTTGCCTCTGTGTTGTCTTCAAGCTGCAAGAAATCCCTTCAAAAGGACTAACCTGAGGAGCCTGTGCCCCAGCACAGTACTTCCTGAAGCACTACTAAGATACCCACTTCTGTGGTCAAGATTTGTTTCAAATATCTTTAAACGACAACTGCGATAATGCTGCTATCCAGAAGTATTTCAGGAACATGCTTCAGCTCCTCACTTTTGTAACTCCATTTCTAGGTTAACAATGCTGTTGCTTTGGAAACTGTTATTTGCCATTGTTAAACTTATCTAAAATAAAAGGGAAGATTACAAATGGGGTTACTGTTTCTTATCCAGCTTCTTGAGAATATTTGCA
Organism: Rhinoptilus africanus; assembly: GCA_013400135.1. NCBI lineage: Eukaryota > Metazoa > Chordata > Aves > Charadriiformes > Glareolidae > Rhinoptilus > Rhinoptilus africanus. Next base: position 68,325 of record VXBO01008746.1, read on the forward strand.
AACTGCGACAAATCCTGGGAATATCCCAATTTGGGCCATGTGTCCCGAAAGCCTACAAGTGCCAGCAGCTAAACCCCAGCTCCTCTGGTCTCCCAGTCCCCTCCATGAAGAAGTAGGTGGCAGCAAGACAACTGATGCTAAAGGACAGAGCCAAGCAATTAACAAGTGAGAGAATTTCAAATGAAACACACTCCTCTATCTTAACTTAGATGCTTAGGACGGGCTTCAACTAATCATACCAATTTAAAAATAGTTACCTAGCCATAACTAGTTGAGTCGTTACCTCTGCAGCTAATGAACAGAGAAATGCACCACAAGGGGGAGATTTCTCCCATGCCACCCTGAGATGAAGCACGTAGGAGGGATCTCTCTGTAAGTGCCTGTCTTATTTTACCGATGATTAACTTTGATTAATAGTATATCTTTTATATTAGTGCAAATTAGACAGGATGAATTCTATCTTTATTTTCAAGTAATAAGAATCTTAAGCCCTGAGGCCAGAGGTTATTTGGAGGCTATAGAACCACAGAACAATGTAATTTGCCTTCGCATGTCACTTGTGCCACCTCCCTTTAATCTCTACCATATTAGCATATGCTACACTTTATTATCCTGTTGAATTTGGCGCTATTTATGCCTACTGAGTCACGTATGTTCTATTCTGTTAATGTGACTAACCTCCTTATTTGGCATTTTGCTTCAAGCTCCCGCTCCTAGAAGGAGATGATTTTTTGAAAGTCTCAGCGTTACAATCCTCCTAGCTTCAGGAAAAGACTTTTTAAAAAAGGATGTGGGTGTAGTCTAAGGATTTAAAATAAAAAGGCCTCCAAAAATAATCCATTTATAGAAAATAAACTCATGATATTGTCACACTTAGCCCATAACCTGCACCTCAAAATTCTCATTATTTTTAGGCCTGTTATTTAACTATACATGTATTTTAACCTTGTTGATGAAGAGAAAGATGACAGCCACAGAATCATCTAGACAACACACCAACATCTAATTTGCATGTTTACTAGTATTATACATTGAAAGATGAGGGCTGCTTCTCCCCAGCAACTTCTCTGCCAGTGTGATACAACATCAGGGACTTCTCCGTGTATTTTTAGGTCATTCTTTCATTCGGTTGCTGTCCTGTGTGGGGAGGCTTCTCATAGGCACAGTCCCATCCACTTGCCTAACTCTAGGGCAGCACTGAAGGCATAGTGGCTGTACGCAAAGGTGGATCTGCTGACACAGCAAATATGAAGCCATCTCCTTTCATCATCACCTTCACAGTCTGGGCATACGCGTGACACTGCACAGGTGCCAATATGTTAATCTCAAGCTGTGGGTAAAATTTATCTCCCAAAGCTTTACTGTATGGCTGTACTAGGTAAACCTCACTGTGGTTGTTTACTGTGAGAGCTGAAGAGTTCATCTACATATCTATTTGCATGCGCATATCAGTCGCAGAAAAACCAGAAAAGAATAGGATTGGTAGAGCTCTCCATTGACATACTGAGCAGGAACAGTTATCCAGCAATCATAAATATGTATTCTGACAGTGTCCTTCCATCCCAGTATGCAAGTGGAGACCAGAATAGCAAAGAGTAGTGAAAGATACCCTCAGAAACCCACGGTATCCAAGTATTTTCCAGGAATATGAAATCACTAAGAACAGACAAACGCAGGACATTCTCTGTGGCACTGCTTTTTTTGTACAGGTGAAAACATATTCACACATCAAGTGGAAAAATATTCAAAGCAGTCTATTAATCACAAATACAGAACAAACATATCATTGCAACTGAAAATCATCAATGCTAATGCAGAAGGCATCTCTGATTAGAAAATGCTCAAAAATGATTATACAGATGAGCAAGCCTGATTTCTGGGATCATCTTTCTGCATCTGACATGTAAATATAACTATTCTGATAAATCAGAGCAGAAAGCAGCACAGCATAATACCAGAAGTTGTATTTTAGCTTAAGTTCATTTGAGCAACTTTTTAGTAAGGTAACCGTGATTGACTGTATGTTTATCTGTCACTCTGCAGACAGGCTGCAAAGTGAAGATGTAAAACATGCAAACCATGTTTTGCAGAGTGAGTCAGAACCTCTTCACTTTATACTAAAACTTCCTAGGACTCGTATGTTTGCAACCTTGGGGAAGTAAAATTATATACGTAATTTAAAAGAGAAAGAAGAATTGAGAGAGCTGGGGGAGAGGAAAAGGAGTTAAACCTTGAAATGAGTCTAGAAGAAATCCCAGAAGCCATTTGCCATTAATTCAAAGGACATTATATGTAAAGAATAGTAAATGCCATCCCTTTCTTGTCCCTGATTCTCTGTTGAGTCATAATTCTGTCACATTTCACAGACCTGGGAGGTGGGCTGACCCACAGGAACATCTCTAGGCTGGGCAGAGCTGATGGGACCGTGTTTGCATTCTGCTGGCTGGAACACACAAGTATCACTGCATTTAACAGTGTGCTGCTTGACTGATCACACACACACATACAGGCTGGCAAGAGGAAGAAAATACGGCCCAAGCAACAGACGGCAAACCTTCTCAGCCCAACAGACGAGCAAAGAGGATGGAGCCATCACAAAGAAGAAGGGGTGAAGAAATGCAGAAGAGAGGTAAGCACCAGTGACACCTTGTGCTGGTAGCTTCCAGCCTGCAGTACGTCCCTGCTGTCGCTGAATGATGCAAGCTACTCAGCCAAATGTTTTTCCCTCTCAGGTTTATGGTATGATTTACAGTTACATTAAGATAAGCTAATTCCCAGCAAAACTAAAATTATATTACCTGTTCAGAGTTCCCAGGGTGATTATATGTCTGAGCACAAGCAGGGGCTCACACCTGCCCAAGGTAAGGAAGGCACAGATAAGTACATGGAGAACAAAAGCTGTATTGCTGAGGACCTGTTTCTAGGAATCCCTAATGAACACACTATTTCAATCTCAGGAATCAATTAAAACCAAGTTGCATTCAGAATGCAGCACTTCAACAGCTCTGCTGGCAGCAACACTTTGATTTGTTTGACATTTACTGACCACGTGGGTAAGCTGAACGCTGCAAATTCCAAGTTGCAGAAGGACAAAGCTAAGGAGGGAACAAACAACTCCCAGCACCATGAGGCTGTAGGAACAGAGAAGCCCAGCTAGTCTCCTGTTAAATAACTTGAGACAACTCACAAGCATGAGAAAGTGAAGGATCGAGCACTAGGGCTGAGTTGTACTCAGTGAAGTTCTTTACTCCAGCACCGAATGTCTAAAACGTAATGTTTCCACTGCAGAAAAACCTCCACGAAATCTCCAGTGTAAACAATAATTCTGTCTCTCTCTTTTAAATTAAGCACCTCTTCCTGTCACACTTAAAGAGTAACTTATCATGCTTTTAACACAATGCCATTAGTAAAACATTGCCTGAAAATCAGGATTAAAATAATTAAAGCACCACGGAATCGCATCTTCAAATCCCATTAACGCTGACTCAGACCATCATTCAGAAACCGATACAGAAAGCTTCATGAAAATTATATTATTTCTAAACATTAAAGGATTCAAAGTACTTTTCCATTTGTTCCTTCTCTCCCTTAGTGCCCAGTTTACGTGGCAGTTTTACTAGCATGTAGCCAAAGGTGCATTTCAGCACTGATCTATCAGTATGGGTATTATGGAACTTCAGCAGTTTGTATAGCTTTCTAGGCCATGTCTGATTCCATGTTTAAATCTATCAGCTTTGGACTATCATTTTATTCCTGAAACTATAGAAGGAAAAAAAAAAAGTAAGAGTAGATTTCTGCTTAGGTCAAGATAGTTTAATGATTTCTTGTAAAAGGAAACCCAACAGAACTAGATGATCTTTAATGTCCCTTCCAACCTGACCCATTCTATGATTCTATGATATTACAGCAGACTCTTGTGTCATACTGAGTTTCCATAAGCAGTTATGCCATTCCATGACTTTGCCCATGTCTGCTATTGGTTCTTTAACGAGAACAGTAAGAGCTTTACAGTGGTTTAATAAAACACTTGGCAATGAATATGAAAAATATGGACAGCCATGTAGTATGACTGACACTTTGGTAACCATCACTATTGGAAGTTCTAACTTTGCTCAAAGTGAAAATTTAATGCAGATACCTCTGGTACCACAGAGGCATAGTTCCATAAGGAATCATAAAATATTTCTGATGAGGAAAATACAAAGAAAATAGATGAAGCTGATAGCTTTTTTTATTTTACAATCATGTACTACGTGAGATTGTGGGAGAAATGTACCTCCAAGGCACCCTACAAACTGCTACAACCTTTTGTCTTCAGAGTGAGATATTTTTCTCAAAAACAAGAAACCAAAACAACTACAACCAATTACCAAAAAAGTGAAGTCTAGTCCTATACATTACCATTTGTTTCTTAATATATCTCTGAGCATATTTACACACTGTAACAAACAGTAAGATTCCAATTTCAACACCAAGACAAAAACGTGAAAGGATCTAGTGGTGTCACTGAAATTCTCCGCCAGCATCCCCAAACCATCACATTCTCTTCCTTCTTTCATGACATCAAAAAATAAAGACTTTTCTCTATCCAGAAGTTTAAATGGTCAAAATGACTTTCATTTCCCAACCCAACAGACAGAGTGGGAATCAAAGCAGGGTTCAGAGGGACAGTAAGCTCCTCAGGCTAGCCCCAAGCACACTGAAGAACTACAGCTGTGGAATTTTTTTCCTCGATTAGCGCACTAGTTAGAGTTGTACTTAGGTTTCATTTGACGCAGACTATACTCCAAAGTAAAATTGTGCAGTTTCAGGATTTTTTTAAAATTAACAATGTGTTTCCATGAAACTGCAATTTTGTAAATTAAACCTGATCACTACATCTTTTCCTCACATTCTCTTACACGTCACTGTATTTCCTTCTCTGCTCAGACGGAGTAGGAAAGTTTACAGTCAGAATCTTTAGCTTTACATTTAATCAAGTGTTTATACAATTGACCTTGAATCACGTGACATCTTTATGTGACAAAAGAGTGAGAGGTATTAACAATTATTACTATTTTCCATTTAAGAAAAAATAAGTATAAGCTCAAGGATACTTGTGATACTTTTCAAGCTATTTTTCTAATTAATTTTATTCTATTCCCCAGTAAGACTACAAATAATTATTGCATGATATAGAGAGCAGGGTTGGTCTTCGGTAATAACACAGAATGTAAAAATTATTTTTCCTTTTTTTTTAAAAAAAAAAAGGTTTGTTTTTCCTACAAGTTGAGGGACAGCAGTTAGTCCTTACAAACCAAAAATCCCATATGTCTCCCTGATAGGAAAGGGACAGTGACATTTCGCCATCGTTTTAATGTTGGGGTTTATCATCAGCTATTTCCCTGCCCTGCACTTTTCTTTGCTTGGTTTCATGCAGTGCATAATGATACAAACCTGGTTGTTCAGAAATCTATGACTGCAACGTACTAGATGAAAATTAACCACACCGTTATTGGAGTCACCTTTGCCTTAGAAAGCGTACTCGCTATGCAGCCACTTTTGCAGCCACGCAGCAAGAACACGGAGCTACAAACCTGGGAAGAAGTGCTGCGCAGACGGTACAACACACAGTAACACCCTAGGAAGGAGGCATTTTGATGGGTGAATGCTGATGTGCGCCAGCCTTAAGAGCTACTCAAAGAGTGGAATGACAGAGTAGGTTTCACAGGGAGAAGCTGATGGAGCAGCTCAATAAACCATCACCATCCGTGTTATGTTCCACATAATGCTGGTGTAGCAGGGATGGGATCAGGATATGGGTTGATGGGGACCAGAAGCACTTGCTGAAAGGGACTTCTGAAGAAAAGGTACAAACTTCAGTGTTTGACAACACACTGGTGACTTCATAAATCACAACAAACATTTTGACTAATGTGGACCAACTATGCTGTCTCAACTGAAAGACAGGGATAATTCAGCTTTTATTTCCTTTTTAACTATAATATGTAGCGCGCAAAGTTAAACATCTTTGAACATAAGCTTTGAAAACCTCTGAAAAAAGGCTTTCATCCTTCATCTCCTAATGAACTATTTCTCAAGATTACAAAAAGAGCCTTACTATGTCCTACTTGTATTTTCCCTATGTAGTTAACCACAGCTAAGGACACAGAAAAAGAAAGACAGCCTTGATGCATAATATTTAAAATCAAATAATGATTACTGCCAGAGATTAAATGTCGTCCAGCATTTGCATCTATTTGCTGTCAGTGAAGCTGCAATGCACAGTAATCAGAATTTTGGCCTAATCTTCAAAATATTTAATAGAACAACTGTGCATGAGGGAAAGCTATACATTTTTAATAGAAATTTAAGGGTCTTAATACACTTCTTAAAGAAGTTTAAGGACCTTAAGTTCCAGAAATAATTTTTCCTATTTGCAGAAAAACTATAGTTCCACAAAGATTTGTGAAGAAATTTTGTGACGACTTCCTAGAGGAATAAGACAGAATTCTTCTGTGCACACGGGACCAAAAAGTCTTTTTTTTTTCGTTTCCATTTCTTTTCTGGATTCGTAACAACAAGATGCACTCAAGTACTGCAATTTATTCACTTAAGAAAACACTGTCTTAATGAAAGCAAAATTAATAACAGAATACATCTTGTTAACTTGAAAAAGACTTTTTTCCAACTCTAAAGTATATATAAATTTTGTTCATGAATGGTAAAATTTAAACCACATCTACCTGAACCAAAGGCATACTTTGATATATTTTTTCTTAACAAAATTAGTCTGTAACATTTTCAGTGCATTCTGACCATATTATAAAAAAGTGTTAGTTCAGTGTTAGCCCTCTATTTAATACTGCTGTTAAATTTGGATAATATTGATTTCAATGATTAGAGGTTATAGTCCAGAAGACGTTAAAAATCATAACATAAATCATTTCATTTATGGTGTACCTCTGAAGCTCTCTATGGAACACTGGTGCATAAACTTAAATTATAACTACCCACTATATTCTTTGTATTCATTATTATATTGATTTTATGTGATGCTATCCAACGGGAGATTTGTTTTTGACTTAACAGTTACACTTAAAATTCCACTTCACTACCATGTTTTAAGCCTACATATACTATACTAATAGTGTGAAATTAAACATTCGTAGTTGAAATAAACAACTAACATCATCAGTACTACTGCTGGGATAGTGCATGTTACGGGGGCCAACATTTCCATTTAAATCAATAGTAGAGCAAACACGGTCTTTATTATCTGGCAGAACTTAGGGGAGAGGAGGGAAAGTAACTAAAATGGCTAACTTGGGGAATCAATTTCCCCACTGCCCCTTTCCTTATATCTGAAAAGAGACCCCAATAAAACAACTCCTACTACAGGAGTGATAATCCAGTGGCAGATAATATCAATTAAACACATCTGATTTGCAAGAGAAGAGGTTTTAAACCAATTTTATACATAGCATACTAGTATTTACCCACTTGTACCTGCAAGACTAATGAGCTGCACAGTTTGATTCATGTTTTGCATAAAACATGGGTTTTATTCCAACTTAAGAAAATTACCATACAGCATGACTGACACAACTCATGGTCTTCCCTTGAAGAGGAAAAATCCTGTAATACACCTCCAGAAAATAAACAATATATGCTTCTACCCCTAGCCCTTCTTCCTCCCTGCAGACAGACTCAGCGTGTGGTTCCTGAGGAATTAGTTGTAGAAGAACTCCCCTGCTGACAGCAAAATGCCAAATGCACGTCCTGCACACGTAATGTGTCTGACATTTCCACATCTCACCAGGTTAACGTTTCTGACAAGTGCTTAAAAATATATATCTTTTAAAATGTGTGTTTACTGTTGCCTTCCTATCTCTATAGTGGTTTAAAATGTTATTTTACTCATGAAACCACCTCCACATTTGTCTTTTGATTTAAGTACTTTCTTTTTGAGGGTCAAATACCTTTTTGGAATCAATGGGTACATTTCAGTTGATGGATGGTACAAAATGTGCAAACATTATCTTCTTCATATACAACAGAACTGTTAAAAACTGAAAAGAATCAACATGATTGACAGATTTAACAGGGGCAGCACAGAAAATGTTTTAACACCCTACCTTCTTTAACCTTGTTATTCTTTGCAGTAGGAGACCTTGGGAAAAATCTGCAAAATTTTCAAGTGTTAAAGCAATTTCTTCTCTACTTCTATTTTTTTCCCATGCAAGTACAAATCCCTAGTTGGGGTTTTACAAACCAAAGAGGGATCTGGCATAGACACAGGACCAGTGCATCAACTATTGTTGTAGTTGAGTCATTACAACAATTTTTCTTAGGAGCAGCGTATAGTATTTGCAGAACTGCAGTACTAAAACTGTACCCAACACATTTTGTGCACACGTTCCACAAAGTCTTACCACATTACACACAACACACATTATTTTTTTTTCCTCAGAACTTCTAAAATGCTTCTGGACAGTAGGTCAGTCGTCAACTTTAAAATGTAAATCTTGGAAAGTGATTTTATCGAACTCACCCAAAGAGACCCTTTGGTGTACGTCGGGCTTCATATAAAGTAATGCCAGCACACACGTGACAGTAACAGTCACTGATGCTACTTAAACTTTATGATTTTGCAATGGCATTCATAAATTACTATAATTTCTTTTAGAAATTGAATTGAATAATTAAGCTTTCCTCAGTAACATTCTGCACATCATAAAATGATAAAGCTCAAACAACCAGAGGCTTTTGAAACTCTGCTACAGAATATCTGCACCATACAGTAAAGGTATTTTTTCTTTTCTGTACTGTCATTCTTGCACTTTTTAACTTTGCCCACCCCTGATCATGATAAAAATAGAATTCAAGGAAAATTAGAGGGTTTTGAACTTCCTTGGTATTCAGTCGGAGAGGTCATTCCTGTTTCAAAGGAAGACAGACCTCGGTGGATGCAACACAGAACTCCGAGTTCCCTACAAATTCCTGATATCTGACCCAGCCACAACTACTCATTTTTTTCTTCTAACTCACAATATATACTGACAGAGCTATATGGACAACGACAAACATTATCCACAACATATTTCTTGCTTGAACTGAAATCACAATATTTCAAAATATTTCTCACGAATCAACAAAGGAAATCTTATCATTCTTATCATTCTACTTCACAGAATACAATCAAGCTCAATGCCCTTATGCATAAGAGCATCTCTGGTAGATGAGAATGGCTGCAGCTAGAGAGTAACCTTGGGAAAAAGAACTGTAACACATTTAGATGCGCGATAGCTATGTCAAATAATTTGCTGAAATACACTAAACCAAACAAAATATTATAACATATACACTACAGATAGTACTTTTTAAATCTGGTTTCATCTGAGTTAACCTTATCAAACACTTATAGAAACAAACCTGGAGTACTGACACAATTTTTTAGTGCCCCATACAGGATGTAGCAGTGGATAGAGTATATATCCCCTGACCAGGGATAGCTAAACTTTGAAGCCGTACCTTCTTAAAGTGTTCCAATCAACAACAAAACATGTATTTATTCTCTAATCTTGCAATCAGTGCTTCCCTGCATCTTCCTCTGTATATTCACTGGAAAGACAAAATGTTCCTACAATCCACTGGAAAGGAATCCTATAACAGCTCATTTTATTATGCCAGACATACTGGGTACGTACGGTGGTGAGGGCAACACGCGAGAGGATAGAGCAACTTCAGACTAGCCTCATGTTGACGACCAAGATAGTGCTACATTGAAGACACGTGTTTCAGGAGTTGAACTCTTTTTTTCCCCGTCGGGATCAAACATTTGGTACCCTGGTCTGAACTGCACACCTTCCATGCTACCACTCTGATTCGCAAGCTAAACTTCAAGCTAAACTTCATCTCTTCCCCTTGGCTATAGATAGGAAGACTTGGCCTTCATTATGGATATATTCTGTTCCTGCTTTCTTTCACCTGAAATATGTTCTGGATCAACCTGTTCTAGAAGTTTTCCAGAAGTTGTGATTTCTAAGCCAACTTTGGTAACTGACTGGCTCGCTCTCATCAGGGACTGTGTTTGGCCCTGACACTAAGACAAGGTTAATAATTTATCTAAATAAATAGTTGTTTCTGTCTTGTAATCTGTTCATGTGCTAGGAACAGTGTAACCATGTAACCAAACAACTCTTAAGCTATCAAAATAAACAATTGTTAATCTCTTAACACATACTTAAGACATTCACAGGCTATCATTATGTGAACTGTATTCTATACTTACAAATGATGAAAACTGAAATTATTTTACAGGATTTTTCTGATAACGTTTGACTTTATTAGTCTCCTACCGTGCTTAATACTCCTAATACAACAACCTGTTTTATCATTCCTAATGGTCACAATATAATTTCAGGCCAGGTAGGAGATGCTATGCTAGCACTATAAATATTTATGTACCGGTGCCATTTTCGCTATATTTTGCACAGTCCGGTCCTACTGAATGCAGCGTGATATTGTAGCACCTGGTAGTATAATGGTGCAACAGGTATCACAGCCACAGAAGAGTGATTTTGCACATCACAGGACTCTCAGGACCTAAAAGAACAGATTTCTCTTCCCCCGTCACCCTCTTCTCTTCTTAATATTAAGGCACATATGACAGATACAGTTCAGATGTAATTATGATTTTTTGCAATTTGTATGTTTTATCTCTGTGTCCTTTGAATCATAATCTCAGTTTGAGTAATATCTTTCCTTGGCATATAGTAGCGTTTTTATTAAGACATTACTGTAAATAATATACTTCGTTAACTGCATATTAAATGGCTTCATTTTGTTACGAAGTTCTTTTAGTCTGAAAAACTTCTTAAACTTCTATCTAGCTAACAGATTGAATCGTGATTGTGTAACAGATTGAAATCTCCATAATGGGAGATCATATCAAAATTCCTCTGGAAGTCTGCTACTTCTTAAATGAACTCTTTAAGATGCAGGGGAATACAATTGTCGGGGAGCGGGAGGGGAAGAGGAAAAGCGAACTAGTGGATTCAACAAAAGAAAGGCACGCAGTGCGTAAGATACCCAGCCTTGTTGACAAAGGAGCTCAAAAGCACACTGAAGAAAGCGCTGTGACTAATTTAACCAGAGGATGATAAAGAATACCTGTCTGCTCGATTTAGGGATCAGTGTGAAAAACACAAGCCTACCTGTCTGAGAAACTCTGTCTTACACCAGACGCAGCAAACCTGTCTTGCTGCACCCCTACAAATGTCTAACAGCAAACATCCACAGACCTGTTGAAGGCAAGGAGACAAAAAGACCCAGAAACAACTTCTATATTTTCACTTCATTATTTCTTTTCCCTGCTTTATTCACTATCATCCAGATAAACCAACAAGTACAGAGTTAGCATCAGTCAAAATTCAGATGCTAACGTGTAAATGGGCTTCTTTTGTGCTTTGTGTTAAAGGAGACAAAGAATGCTCCAGGCACTCACATTCCCTCCATAGAGTATATACACTACATAGGGAAGTGTGTCAGGCACAGAAATATGAGTGTCAACAAGAAGAACAGCTGATACGTTTCGACATAGAGATTACCAGCATCTCCAAACTATTGTAAAGTAAAAAGCAGGGCAAATAAGACAGCTGGATGTCTGCAGTTCATCAATTAAAATCTAGGCATTCAGCTTGAGGAATTGGGACCAAAGATTATATAAAGGTTTTAGCAACCAACATGTTTAACCAAGGAAAAGAAAAGCAAATTCTCCAGAGGAGTAAAAGGAACAGTACACTCAATGCTGAGGGCTTCTTCTGGATATTCTGTGTGGCAGCACTGCCTACGGAACCAGCACTGCCCAAACCCCACAGAATCACAGCACAAAACAAATTGGAAAGAGCTTTCTGAAAAACAAACAAACAAAACTTTATTATGCCTCTAACAGACTCGGTCCTTTCTTTTTCTTGTTTTTCCACAGAGCAAGACTGGCTATTGTACTCTCCATCTTTGTCTAAACTCCACCAGTGTGATAATGTGATGTTGCTCTAATTTAACGCCATTATTCTTTTGTCTTTCCCATAGTGAAATGCCACTTCTCTTCTTCCCTTTGAGGTTCATCTCAAACAACCGTCTTTGTTCTTAATGAGACCGATCCATATGTTTGCTCCTGCATATTGTGTTCCGTTAATGGGAAGATTTTCTAACACTATAAAACCCCTTCTATTATTTGTTCCAGTCAGCTTTGTGTTCTTTTCAATAGCTGTTGTAACCGTTACCTTTGATAAAATGTCCTTCATCCAACACGTTCTACCTCTGAATAGTCATCCCTCCCACGAACTCAAGCTCATTTATGTCCTTCAACGTATGTATATCTCCTCAATTTCTTCTTTTCTCATTGTACATGTTTAAAAACCCAAATCCAGAAGGCAGAGTGAAGGCACTGACAAGGCAGCCTGCAGCAAAGCACTACACACGAATTGACGCATCAAAACTAGCATTCAGGTTATTAGTCAACAATTATACTTATAAATATTGACTTTGTGGATTACCAGTACATCAACAGACAGGCAATATCAGAAAGAAGCAAGCTAATCTCATTCCTTACTTTTGCTGGTTTTTACTTACTAATCAATGAACAAGAATGAAATTACATATACTAACTACTCAGGTGTTTCTTTCCAATAAAAATCAGGAATAAAATAATATAAGTGTAACAAGCTTAGTGAGAGATTTTTATGAGTGTCGAGCATAGTGGAAAATATTATAAAATGAAGTGAAACTACTAGCTTCTCTTCTAACGTGCAATAGCTTAATGACTTTCTTGATTTAAATGTAGACTCGTGTGGCTCAAACAAGTAGCTCTGGCAGCCAGATGTTAACATGATATTGTCGAGTCTCAGATAAACCCTGTTTCCATGCCATGTCACCTTGCGCCAGAAGCAACAGCAGCACAGACCCGTGTGGCACAGAACAGTAGCCTCACACTCACCATGAGAGAACACGACTAATCCTGGAAAATATCTGGTGTTATCAGGCACCCCATATGGATGCTAGGTGTTTGCTGCTGCTGTACTCACAAATCAGTGCTGAGGAGCCCTAGAGGTTTAAGTAATATTCACAATTTTCTTTTAAAATAGATCTCACAGGAGCTCACACAATTGACCCAACCCCTCAGCACACAGCATGCACAACTGGTGTTCTGCTTTAGGTTACAGTCAACATGTCCAATTTTATCTTGGTGAATACCTAGTAAATTTATCCAGCACTGACAAATGTCTCACGGGTATTGTTACTACAGTTTTCTCTTATGTTCTTTCCCCAACAGACAGCACCTGAGTTCTCCCAAACATGCTGGCCCACCGTGGTCTAACCACTACAGCATTTATCTTGAGCAAGTTTTCCATTTTTCATAGTAACCTGCAACTATGACAGGATTTACTAAAATGCTTTCTCTCTCCATATTCTATTCCCTTGACAAAACAAATGCATGCTTCTTCTCAAAAGGCTTGACATCATTATTCAAACACCACCTTTTACCAAATTCCCCTGTTTCAGACAGGCTTATGGAACTTCTATGCTTAAATTTTATTTTCTCAAGAAATGAGAGTTAGGGCTGGAAGCCAAAGAAATCCTACTACAGTCTGAAAACATACATCATACAACAATTAAAAACCCTCACAACCTCACTGCATGGGACTGCGGTAGCCATACAGTAACCATAGCTACTCATTTCAATGAAAATGAAAAGAAATAGCAACGACTAACAAAGAAACCATAAAATACATTATGAAAGACCATACCAAATCCTGAAAGCTAAGAAAATCTTCTTAATGTAAGAGTGAAGAACATGTGGAAAACAGCCAGCGTTTGGTTTGATTTCCCATGGACATATTAACTCTTCAGTAACATATTCCAAAAGCATACGTAGGCACCCATTTCAGCACTTCTGGACAGGAAACACAGAGGAGAGATTACCAGCTGTGTGTTGCTGTCTGATAAAAAACGGGCAAATTTTGTCATAACCCTGTTATGTTCAGGTATGGAAAGTAACATCTCTAGTAGAGAACTCAATGTGAAGAGAATGAAGAAAAGCAGTTTGTTCCAGTCTTGTGAGATCTAGCACAGTGCCAGACACCACTGCAAATTACACACAACACGCCCAGACAAAGAGTTTGACCCAGCGCTGGCAGCCTGACTGTTTCTTGCACCTTGTACACCTACCAAATACATGCCACGCAGAAAAGCTCAGCCTCAAATACAACCTGGGAGGTACAGGAGGGTTTAGATCTTGCCAATTACTTACTTACGGTGTAATTCGTAGTATTTGAATTCTTATTTATGTATGGAACTGACATCATGTTTTAAGGCAAGGAACCTCAGCAGGGTTACGACTGCACCAACAGCAACAGGGCTCCATAACAGGCCTGCCTTTAAAGTCTGCGAATCGAGGAAAAAGCAACTGTTTATCATCTGTCACCCTTCCACCATTTAACTTTTAATTAATGCAGAAGTTGTCTCATGCAACAGAGAACTCTGTGGTCAGATAAGATTTTTGATAATATTTTATACGATCAATTCTGGGAAATATTGGACATTTGGGATATAGTTGTCATTTATTTCAGAACGGTGGGTCTCCTTCACTATTCATGTCGCTGGAATAACCCACAGTGATACAATGGACCAAGTAATGATCTGAGTTCTGAATGGATGGGAAGTTTCAAAAGTGATGTCAAAAAGCTCAGAAGTGTAAGTGCCTACACTTAGGTCAGATTACTATGATTTCAGGAAACAAATTACAGGGCTCACACAAATTAATTATCTTCTTTCTATGCCACGGAAGTATATAGGGAGATATTAATACAGACATGTAGAACAATTCAGGTTAAAAGGGGCCTCTGGCAGTCATTCACTCCAACCCACCAACCTCAAGAGCCAATCTCAACGTTAGATAAGGTTAACTTCTGGCTCATTTTCATTCTTGACAGGAACATCCACATGTTATAACTTCTGATACTTATTTTTGATGCCCTGAATAGGACCAGAAAGAAGAAGAGATGCGCTTAGAGCCCTTACCGTTGCTAGTGACTACATAAGGGATCTCGATTTTGTTAGTCCAAGCATATCAGATCCTCTTATACACGCAGATGTAAAAAATAAGCAGTCTTCTACTCTTTCTGGGTATACTATGTTTCTATGTTTAGACAAATTACGCAATGTGCTTTTACATGAATAATGGAGATTATTCCTAGAACTTAAAAATCTGTTATTTTCTGAAACCTATAACAAATAGATGACAGTAAGACATAATGTTCAAGTGACTCCAGCATCAGAGCTTCAGGCATTAGAATAAATGTGTCTCTTTGTCACATCTGGCACATTCATAACTTATTTGTAAATTGGGAAGACTGTTTCAAAGCTCCCCCATTCAATGACGAAATCACATTTTCCCTGTAACCCCAAGCATGTCATTTATCTCCATCAGAACAAAGCCTTCAATGAACTATGAAGCAAAGTGTCACCACTTTTCATTAACAAGAAATTTGCTAGTAATCCTCACTCTCCCCATCTACCTGTGATATGGATGGGGAAATAAAAAAAAAAAAGAAAATAAATGTGAACATACATTAATATGAGCATTATTAAAGAAACACTTGCCATTTTCAAATAAAACAATTTCGAAAAGTGTGATTTAAAAATAAGGACTTGCCTCTATTTCTTCTTAGCAACTTTTCTATGTTATTAATCTTTTATTGCTATCTAAATGCAAATCTTGCATTTTTTTCAAGATGAGTAATGAACAGCAAGATACATTTACAAGAAATTGACGTTTCCTTGAGGTCAGATTTTTTTTTTTCCTTCAGAAAGATACGATGAAACAATAATAAAGTCATTTGTCACATTACTTGACTGAAATATGTGCCACTTACACCAAGACGGATCAGCAGGTGCACTGCTGCATGAAGTACTCCCTCCTGCTATTACTTGCAAGGTAAAATTTATAATGTATCAAGATGAAAATTAAAAGTGGGATTGAACAACCGTACCAAGCTATGGAAATCCAGGGCTGCAGATGTTTAAGTACAAATTTAGAAGAAAGATGATTAAAGCTGCATCTATACAAAAAGTATTAATCTGCCAAAAGCCAACTGATACAACCTCATAGAAATATTTTAAACAGGAAGATCCTAGAAAAAAAATTATTCAAAACACTGCCTAGGCTATGTGAAAGCTTGAAGTATGGTACACAAAGTGACCAACTTAACTGAGCGTATCAATATCTCAGTGCTACACAGGAAACCCCAGCTGGGAGCAAATCAACAATTTGAAGATGTGTAAACTAATGTCTGAATTTCAGACACGGATTTTAGATTAAAACTCTAAACTCAAAAATAATTAATATCACATTATATGTATACACAAAAACTCCTTTATTAAAACTTTAGTAACGTTTATTTCAGATAGATAAGAAAAGGGAAGGTCGTATGCTTCAGAGGCTTCTGGAACACTAGAAATAGTGCAGATAAAAATGTGTTAGGAAGCATTATACAGGAAGGGCAGAGGCTGTCCTTAAACACATCCAGGAGAATCCTACTGATTTATGTGCTTTGCTTTTAACACTGAACTAAAAGAATCATGTATATTATATTCCTAGCTAAAAAAAACCCACACCAAAACCTAAGTACTGTTTCAATCACTGTATAGCCTGCTTGCTTTCAACACAGTTCTGTTAGCTTTTGATTAATTTTCACCCCTTCTACACTAATTGTTGAGTCCCTTAACTAGATGATTAGAATTCAATACAAAGCGTATGCCGGAGTCATTTTGAGCAAATTCTTCAGCTTATTGAAAAAGAAATTATGTTGAAACAGCTGGTAGAGAATGTTTAGTACTACTTAGTCTACTCATCTACACCTTGTGCATGTTGTGTGTGTTTAGCCCAGATTAATTATACACTGTGCCTCTTAGGAGGGTCACCCAGTGCCGCAGTCCAGATTCACAGCCCTTTGTCTTCACTTGCACGTGCATTTCGGAGCGATAAACACCTGCTCATGGTGCCTCTCATGAAGCTTTGCATGGTATGAACAACACGTAGCAAAGACAAGGACAAAACAGTGTGAAGGCAGTGGATTTTACGAGATATGCATTGACAATTCATAAAGTACATCCACCTCTTGATTATTTAAAAATGTACATTCACTAGAAACACAACTTATTCTTCCTCTGTCACTGTGCTATTAAGGGCTACCACCTCAAGAGCAGCACCTGCACTTTCCACTCTAAGCGGGCAAGGAAAGGACAGTCGTTCTAGTCACAGGTTCACACAGTACATCCGAATATCAGACTAGTGTTAACAAACCCAACCATACGTTATGCTGTTTGTAGAATCTTACTTTCCTGTGAACACAGAAAAGGCTGAGAAGGAGTTGTACCGCAGTGCAACAGATGATAGATGGATACTAAGGAAAGGACATAAGGCTACTGAAGTCCTGTACATTACAGTAAGCAAGATATAAAGACCTTCTATACATGACGCTTGAGAAAATGCAGGGATTGAGATGATACTCTGCAAAGATTCATGTTATTAAATGCAAATTATTATTCACAAATTAATTTTGCGTTTCAATAAGCTTTGTCTCCTGTCATTATACGACCTATAATCTTTCAACTGTAGCAAACATTCATTGGCTATGCTCCTTCAGCTTCACAGTGGCGTAAATTTAAGCAGCCTAAGAACAGAAAGGTTTGAAGAAATAATTTTGTCAACTACCCAATAAGAAGCTGTGTGTCATTTGTTATAAGCCTCTTAAATTAATTTGACTAGGAGGTCTAACTAAGCAAATGCAAAACAAACCCCAAAGTATTTAAAGTTAGGAAAAGTTATCTAGACTCGACTTCTCTCATGTTTTGCTGTTACAAGTGTAAGAGACACAGTGTGCACCTGAAGTGCACAAAGTTTTCTAATTTTACATAGTAGGAACCTTGTAGAAAACGTGTATGTTTGGGTGGGTTTTGTTTTTTCAGGCTTTTTTTGTTTGTTTTGGTTGTGGGTTTTTTGTTGGCATTTGTTTTTGTTTTTTTTTTAAAAAACAATCTCAATAGGTAATTAAAATCCAGTCCAATAACACTGACAATAACACCAGGATACCTGTAGGAAAGGGTGTTTGAAGGAATAATCAGTTTTTGAACACATATCTACTGTTCTGACGATACAGGCTAAACCGCACATGCTGCACTATTCATCTCACTTTGAGAGTCAGGTTTAAACATACTTTTAGCCTGCTTATGTTAATGACAAGAGGCTTAAACTTGGGCAGTATAAATTTATGGCAGATACAGGAAAAATAAAAGGCAAGTAAGTCACTACGTTAAGGGAAGCAGCAGCGTGCTCTGCCCTGTGTTACTCTGGGGGATGCCTGCTACCCCGGGTAGGGCAGTTCTGAAACCTTGATGACACCACCTTCATCGAAGCCCTTATAACCCCAGAAAACAGCTAACTGCAAAGGACCTACAGGTAGGGAAAAAGCCCTCACAACATAATGTGTCTTTTAAACCTATAGAATATATATAAATAATAGCTTCCCAAAGAATCCTGTGCTTACATTCCTCCTCAACAGAGAGGCTTAATAACTCCTCACGTCAACAGGGCCGGAAATAAACAACTCCTATTTTTATTTAGTTTGGCTTTAGCAGTTTTGCTGTAAACACATTAAAAACATGTTATTAAAAATACAGCACAATCTTCCAGCGGTTGGACACATTCTACATTCCAGTGCTCTGTCTAGCCAAGAGCTATAATCTTAAATTCCCTAAGTTTTTATTAATGAAATGCTATGACTGCAACTAACTTGGCTGGCTAACTCATTGCAAATGAGAAGTCAAGTCTTTACACCACACTCTATGGCAAAAGAGAAAAAGGCACGTTTCAGAAATTACAAGATCCACAGTGTAATAGAAAATGAATGATAAGAGACAACACTTCAAAGGGATCTTGAAAAAGTCTGAGTACCTAATACCATCCAATTCTTCTGGAAAAACTTGTATTTAACAGGAATTCCAGATGAGATTTCCTGGAATTTTAAGGTTAGAAAAAAGTATCGATATTGAAGTAGACATTTCTATAGTGAGAATAACCAAGGTGAAAGAAGGGTCTTTCTAATTGTTGATTTGATCATCATGTAAAATAACGCTCAGAAGCATGACCTGGTTAAGGAACCAAATTCAGAACTGTATTCCAATTAATTAAAAGCAGACTAAGGAATTTGACTAAGTACATACGTTCAGCATACAAATTTTAAAATATATTTTTCTAAATAAATTTGACAAGGGAAACAGAGGTAGGAGCATTCTATGATTATGCTGCCTCCATCTTGTTAACATAAATTCTCTAAATTTTCTAAAAAAAAAATTTTATAATTTATTTGGGAGCCTCAATAACTCAAATTCAGTCCTTTTATTTTGATACAGTAAAGCTAATCATGGAGGAATGATCACATCAGGAAGGTCTGAGACTATAGTAACGTCTGTACTCCAACGAACCAAGCACAAAAAAATTCTAATGCTTTATCAATCCAAATACTTCTTCCAATCCCAAATTCTCACTCTAGAGAGCTAATCCATTGTAAAATCCCAGTGAACTACTGAACTTCATAACTAAAATGCAAAGTTAAAATATCCCCAGTTAAAGCAGCTACAACCCAAATGCTCCAGCTCAGGAATTATTTCATTTAAAATCTCTGAAGATAAACAGCAGCAGATGGTTTTAAATAACATTTCTTAATTTATGTAAAGCAACTCAACTGCTTAGATTTGACTGATTTCAAATTTTGTCTGTATGAATCTCCTCCACGTGTATTTAGTGTATCTGTGTACTTAGGGATACTTTAGTGTATCTGCACTTAGGGATATTTCTGTCCCTTCCCATTACTTCACATTTAACTTTGAGACAATTTGATTTCTACAAATACCAGAGATATAGAAGGACATATCTGAAAAAGCACAGTAAAGAAAAGCAAATACCATTTAAATTTTTTTTGTAATAATGAATATTTGCAGTGCTTTTAGTATTACTACTACTACATTACTTAACTAGCAGTATTAACCACTCTGACAAGTACAAATGCCTGAAATGACATCGCTTCCTGACACTGCAGACTTGACCTGCTCTGAATCACCTAAAAGGGAATGTCAATAATGCATATCATCAGAGAAGTGACTTAGAAAAAGAAGAAAACAACACAATACATGTCAATCCTATTTATCTTCCTTAGGTTCACCTAAATCTAGCTGAAACGTACCTTCCTTATTTAAATTCTGCCTCTGTTTGCAGAAAGTGAATCCTTTAGCCTTTGTTAAGCGTAGCAGTAGTGCGCAGCCATGGTAGTTCTGGTCTTAATTCCCTGGCTTAGTCTTAATTCTTCCTGTATTCAAGAGAATGGTGACACAAGCCCTAAATTTAACCTATAAAAATGCAGGAGTATTGAATACTGCCTTTAAGATATGGAGCTTGCAATTTTTTACAAAAGTAACTTTTAATTAGATATAATGTTCAGACACAATGAAGCTCGTTCTGAGTTAGAGCTATGAAATGAAGGGTCCATACCCCACCGCCAAGAGAAGGTAACAGTGAGAAGCTTGACTGCAAGCGCGGTTCTGTTACTTTTGACAGGGCTTTCTATAAAGAGAATGAGGCCTTACTGTGGCTAAAAGAAGAGATGCCTTTTATTACTCTGAATATGTCAGTTCTGGTGACTAAAGCAGGCACTTGGTAACTTGGAACACGTGGTTGTTTAGTCTGTACTGTCAGAGGCTGCACAAGCTGGGTTTATTATTGAAAAGAAGCACCAATATACATTCCCTCGAATGATGATATTAACACATGATACACACAGTCAAATTTCAGCATCAAAACTCAGAGACAACATCTAAAACCAATCCTGAGAATCACCAAGTATCTGTTGAGTGCAAATAGGAGGGAGGGCAGCAGGACAATTTTTTTGGCTTTTTTTTCCTAGTTGCAGATTGTTTAGTGTTCCAAAATACACTCAGTTTCCCAATTCCACTTGCTATTTAATCAAATAATCATTCTTTATGAAAAAAAAAAAGATTATGTCACTAAGTTTTCGGAGGCCTCCTGGCATAAACACCACATTAAATATTTTCATTAATCAGGGCCAGGTAGTTGAAGCCTTGTGGGATTTGAGGCACTGTATCCAAGCACAATCAAGTATGGCCAGATTTTGAGCATATACACTACAGATAAACTTGTCTCTGAAGCACACTCACTCTACTGAGCCATCACTCTAAATCTAAAAAAATTTATCGGGATCAAATACTGACTCCTAACGATCCTGCGTAAGGAAAAAAATTTTGAAGAAGTATGAAAACATATTACCAGATATGTCTATAAGTCTTACTGGCAGGAGAAATACTGTGAAGTCTGTTGAAAATACGAAACTCACTTGTCCCAGTAAGGAAGTGAATATCCAGAATTGTGCTGTTTAAGTCTCATATTCACCTCTGCTTACTATCCCTAGCACATCTAACTCTTACGATACAATAATCCCATCCACTATCTACATTTCTATCAAAATGCTTGGCCTTCTGCTGACAACTTCTGAATGTAGTTATGCACTGCCAACGAACAAATCTTTATTACAGGGAAAAGTTTGCAAATATCATAGTTTAAAATATTTTCTGCCATCATTTCCTCATTGCTTCTCTGTATTGAAAAAATACAGTGTAATCAATTTTGGTTTACTTACTATTATGACATTAGATACTATAAAAATTGTTCCCCAGATGAAGATCCAGGTTGGATTAAAGCACATTGTATTTCCAATTCATAATCTGAACAAAAGAATGTGCTTGTAAAAGCAAGCTACAGACATTCACAAAGAAAGCACTAGTTGGGCTCTCTCCCCTTTTACCCTAGCAGTGAATATAAGTGAAACTTAACTAAGGCGTTGTGGCACTAGTATAAAAAATATGTATATAATTTATTTTTTTAAAATCAGTTCTTGTCTCCCTTCTTGTTCAAGTTTCACAGCATGCATATGGATATGAATAAGTAAGGGATTCTTCACTCTAACTTCATGCACAGCAGCTTGAGAAACGTTTCAGATTAACATAAATGATAATACACGTACATAAGGCTGTCTTTCAAAGAGGTTTGATAATTTGTAAATGCAACGTTTACACAGATCAGGTCAAGTCAAAAGGTTTGTAATATACGTATTTAACTTATGTAAATCTGTTTATCAGTGCTAAGGAACATGGGATGACTTCAAAAGCTCACTATCTAATAAACGCGGTACACATTTAGTGCAACTTGCATGAATTCTCATTGCAATTCTTAATTACTATGCAGTCTGCAAAGACAAAAATCCACTAAGTCAGATTGCTCTTTTTTTTTTTATCAGAACAATTAACATTAATCGCATATTACTTCACAGGCACTGCTTTTCTACACATGCATTACTAAAACAATAAATTGAATGAAGTTTCAATTAAAGTATTAAAATCACAACAAGTACAGAAGTCTACCCTTAAACATATTTCTGTCAATACTTCCTTAGTCAGTGTTCATAAGCAGGTCATGCAAAGCTTCATTCATACTCACTGTATGTTTCAGGACTCTCAACAAAAAAAGAAACGGAATTCCTTTTGAAATTGTTTATATTTTGTTTTTTCCAAAAGTAATTTTCTGTTAATGTTGTATAAACTTTAATTGCATAACCTGACAAAACGTTTTTTGAGACCATAAAAGCAGGACAAGGATTTCATACCATTAAACAAAACTTGGCGGAAGGAAGAGATGGCATTAAATTTCTTTTTACTTAAGATTTTTAAAGTTTTAGGCAGAGTCTGAATTGATGTCATTGTGCAGTCCGCCCTGTTTTTTCACCTACTAAAGTAGCACAAGTTTTTTTTTTCCCCTAAGGTTTCCAATCAATGGCTTTAATTTCTATCTCAAAATCTTAAAATTAAATATCATCCCATCCATATGGAGATCCAGAGATTTCGCTTTTTTTATTTATTAAAATCTACTTATATTGGTAACAGGATAGGGACATATGACCTGGAACGCTAAACACGGGTTTAACAGCTTAATTACTTGGATTTTGTATAATGGAGGGTTATGTTAATGCCTCTGCAGTCAAGTGCTAAACAGGAATTCCCACAACAAAGACTCCTCATTGCTGACCCAGAAGGAAAAGGCGAGACATTCTGGGTAATTTGGGAAGAGACTGCTGTTCAGGAACACAGGAGAGGAATATTCAAACCATAACAGTACTACCAAACTCTACCAAAAAGGAAGAAAATGTGCCACTACACAAAACCCCATGAATGATGTTTTTCTCTGTACAACCCAGGGTCACCAGACAATTACATCTTGCCCTAACAACCCTTCTTCTTGGGAGGAAAAATCTTTTCAGGAGAAAGACATATATTCTATAAAAGTAAACAACTCTGCATGTATGTAGAATTTCTTGTTGTACAGTATTCAACTGGAACTGGAGATAAACCTCGTTATTTTGTTCTGGAGCTGCAACGAGGGCACTGTACATTATATGCTCCCTTAAATACTTTCTTCCATGTAAACAAATCTGACACTGAGTCCACACGGCGCCTGAACCTGCTCCGTCTTCCCAGCTCCAGAGTCATGGATGTGAGAGAAAACAGGCTCGCTCAGAGGACTAAGAATGTCACCATGGAAGGATTTTTGCTTTGGTAAAAGAGAAAGACTAAATGAGAAGTTTTCCATGATAAGCAGGTATTTCGAAAAACTAAATATATGTTTAACATTTTTGATGCAATAATAAATTGGATCAAAATAAAAAAGTAAATAAAGACATCAACATAGGCATATATTTTCTAAATTCCTCTTAGTAGTTCAGAATTTCCTTCAGTTTCCTGAAAAAGTTTCATTCTTACTTTCCCTAAACTACGTCCACATTTAATCACACAAAATGCACCTCTACCACACAGCAGATGTGTCATTAACTATTTCTGAAAAAAAAGTGAAATAAAATCACCCAGCATGAGAATACTATGGAATAAGTCAACACAAGCAGATGGTGTTTATTTTGTCACTGCTTGTGTTAAAAATTACCACCTATTTCATCAGCTTCTTTAAGGTAGAAGCTTCATGTAAAAAGTGGAAAAGCTATGTTTTATAAGCTGTCACAGAACTTAAAATATAAGTTCTTGTTTTCATGGCTTCCAGTTTTCTAGGACATGGTGCAATACACAGGAGATCGGTTTGTATAAATCTGACACGATCGAGTATTTTGCTAGCAGCTCAATCTTTCAACACACAATCTGTTTTGATTCTTGAGCAAATTTGCAAATTCTTTAGTTCAAATACCGGTGTTTTCAAGACAAATTCTGTAACAAGTGTTAAGTCTGCTCCAAAGAGAGGCACCTGGTAGAACTGTCAGCTTGTTTTCTTCTAGGACCCAATATGCAAGAGCGTTTTACTTCCCCCTCAGAATTTCTGACATTCTCATTATTTCATCACACAGTTTTGGCTTTGCAGTTTACATTCTCTGGTTGATTGTTTCTTAACAAAACAGTACGCTGCATTGCACAACCTGGACTTAACGAAATCATTGCTAAAATCCCATGACAAAATCAGGTTTTGCTCATGTATTTTTGAAATAATTTCCATTAAACGGAAATCCAAAAAACCCCCCGAAAAGCAAACCCATATAATCCTCAGTAAGGCAAACTCACATTGAAAGTAGCAAAGTGGGCTGAATTCCTCCCTAATTTGATTTAAACAGGATTATTATAAACGCTAGCCACAGTATCCATACACAGTATTTAAGTAAAATTTTCAACTTATTTGTATCTGGAGACTACTGGACATCAGTCTACCATTCTCACTGATGATTTTAAATGTCGTGCCATAAAGAGATCATCCTCCTAAACCAAATTCCCATACAACCAGTTGCATTTCGTATCTAAATGACATAAACATAGGATAAAATCCAACCCATTTCCTTCCCCTGGAAAAGGCATAACAGGTTTAAACTGAGAGAAGGAAGATTTAGATGAGATACCAGGAAGGAATTTTTCACTCTGAGGGGGGGGAGCCCCTGGCCCAGGGTGCCCAGAGAAGCTGTGGCTGCCCCATCCCTGGAGGGGTTCAAGGCCAGGTTGGACGGGGCTTGGAGCAGCCTGGGCTGGTGGGAGGTGTCCCTGCCCAGGGCAGGGGGGGCACTGGGGGGGCTTTAAGGTCCCTTCCCACCCAAACCATTCTATGATTCTGTCTTCATTAAATTACAGTTCAATTGATAACATCCAAAAATTACTTAAAGAACTTTGCACACCACAGATTACCAGAGACCTTTGAGATAGGCGTAAGCTTGCTGCAACAACATATCAAATACATAGCTTATTAGCTATATCCATTCAAATCTCCTTTTGGTATTGACAGGATTATACATGAATTCAGAGACTACGGACTCCACTACAATGTCCAGATTGGTACGATACACTATCCGAGTGCTTTAAAAGCCTTACTTAACGATTTTGATAAACCTCTGAGCTTTTGTTGTATTATATTACAGCTATAAAAAAACCTCAGGGTGGTTTTGTTCTTTTGTTTGTTTAATTCTGAATGCTTAGTATGAGATCTGAGATATGTTTGGGGTTTTTTTTTAATCAAGAATTCTCCCAGAAGAGAAGTAGTCAGAAAAGGTGAGATTTCACCCTATCCAAATACTAAGTAGGGGAGATATTTTCCTATAGGACACTTATCTTTTTCCTTCCAAAGCCAGAACATGGATCTGACAACAGTCCTTCTGCCTATTATTTCTGAAGCACTAACCATTATAATATCCATGTTCAGCACTTAACCTTCCTTTTTCCCATTACCTCTTGGTCTGCACCAGCAGCGTCTTTCTCCTTTAGTGAAGCAAAGGCTGAATAGATCAAGAAACCTAACATTTTATTAGAACACAGCAAAGCAATCCACCCACAAAAAGAGCACACTCAATAGCTGGGTACCTTTAGAATGAAAAGTCTGAGGGCTCTACTTACGGTGATACAAAGAGTCCTCTTCTGTTGACACAACACGCACACTGAAAGCTTCGCAACACTATCTGGGTGCGTTCTCAGCCAGATGAGGCTTTAAACCAAGGTTAGTGCCATCTGTCTGGTTTTGGCAGCATCCAGATAGTTGTAAAAAAATACTATGGCATTTTTTAAAAGGAACAGAGATAAAGCTTGGCTAATAATTTCCTTGAATTATTCACATAATAGATTTGGCTGACACCAATGCCAGCGAGCACATCTGAATCTGTAACCTCACTGCACCTTTCTTACCACATTTAGACTACGCAACAAACCATTTTACTAGTGATATCAGATTTAGTATATCCAAGTAATTAGGCTCATAAAAGTCATAACAAGTTCTGAGTTTTTCTACTGCTTGTCTCAGTTCAATGCCAAGCCAGAGGTGACAATTAATACTACCGTCAAATGTTTTTGAGTTGCTATATTGTTATTAATACATTCTCATGGTCCTCTTAATTTCCAGAGCATGGAACAAACACAATACCAAAAATTAAAAGCAATATATCAATAATTTTTTTTTGAATGGGGAAGGGTATCAAGTTGTCAGGGAAAAGAACTAAACCAAAGAGAAACAATATTGGATGAAAAGCCTGAACACTTCAAATGAGAAACGGCATTGTTCAGATGGATGCAATTTGTAGGGCAGAACCTTTCTGTGATCCTAGAAAATGCACTCAAGTATTATTCTTTGAGATTTAGTATGGCCTAAATAGCATAACCCATTCATTTTACCTGTGAAAAAAATCCCTGCTGCAACACCAATAACCATCACTGCTTCAGAAATGCAGAGATATATACAGGATCATTTCCATTCCTTATTAATTTCACCTTTATTACCAACTATACACATGCCACCTTGGGCAATTTTTAGTACTATAGACCAGCATTACAGAAATTTAATTGGTCTACAAAATGCTTTGGCTCCCACTCTTTTAAAGCAGCACAGAAATACAAAAAACAGTCCTTCAGTTTGAAAACATACTGAGAATTCTTGGGCTGTATTAACTACAAAATGGACACAGATGCGCAGTACATTCAAGAATTTGATGTAAGAAACTGCCCCAGTATTTGCTCAGACACTGAGATTCAAAGCATAATGCCATTCACTAGTTTCTACCAACAATCAAGCAATTATGGAAAGAAGTATATCAGAAAATTAAATTGGGGGTGATGAGAAAACCTTGTTATATGTCTCATTTAAATATTAAGCAAGCAGAATATTAATCCTGGTTAGGGCCCTGATTTTGCAAAGCATTTACTTCAGTGCTTAAATGAAAAGCCCAAACGGAAAGGTATTTTTCATGTATGTACTAGGTCATGGTCACAATGGAAGAAAAGAATTAAATATCAAAATATACCTTTCATCTCATTAGGCAGTCAAATACAAGGCAAAAATTGCAGTGTTGTGGACAAAAGACTTTTGGAAAAATGGCCCCTGCTAAATTAGTAAGGGCACATAGTGATAATCTAGTTAGTACAAGTGTACAGAGATCCAATGAATGAAACCCATTTTTTGAATTCAAGAAACATCAAGAGGAAGATGTCACTGAATCATTACCCTTGACTGTATTAAAATCCCCAAAGACATCTTTGGATTTATATTACTACAGCTTGTTAATTTTTTCTTTTGCTAAAAAGTACACTGCGAACTACTTTCCAAACATCCTCCTCTTCCCAAAGG
>VXBO01008746.1:96099-110814 GCA_013400135.1 Rhinoptilus africanus
AAAAAAAATCCAACTCCCCGATTATTTTGCACAACCCCTTAGATCCAAAACTTCAGTGACACACCATGTGTCTCAGACTGAATCTGAAACTCTTAGATCAGAAAAATTCAAATCAAGACTCAAGATGAACAGAGCTATCACTGAATCTTTCATTAGAAAGTCAAATTTAAGAATCGCTGAAGAAATACTTACCATATGCAAGCTTTTACCAATGGGATAAAACACATGTAATTGCCTTTGTGAAAATACTGCTAGATACAGGTACTATATTGTTTTTCAGTTATGTCTGTGTGTACCCAGATCTGGCATCTCTTACTTGTCTTGGCTGTCTTTCTCTCCATGTAATGAACCCTGTTCTGTAAAACAACGTCAGCTCAGGGAAGACGCAGCTCCTCCACCACCCAGTGAAGACTCCCAATAAAACCCCCACCCATACTTAGTTCAATCAAATCAGGAAGGTAATGTTCAACAATGAAAAAAAAAAAACGCAGTAAAGAGAGATCTGGTTTACTCAACAAAATATAAATACTCATAAAGAAAAAATAAAAACACCACACAAAAAAACCCCCACGATACATAATAAGCAGAACATAAAACAGAACTAGATTAATCACTGCAAAACTCACAAATTCTAAACTAGGTTCTAAGTTTACAAGGCATACAGTTTAAGCAAGATAAAAACCTTACGTATTAGAGAGTTCTTTGTCTCAGCCAGCTGCTGCCAGCTTGTCTGTCTGTCTTTCAATTTCTCAGAAAGGTGTGTGTGAAAATCTAAATGAAATAAAACAAATACATTTTAGAGATGGCTCTTATCCTCCTTTTCTTCCATTCCATTCACCTGTGGTACAATACAAACAAAATGTTTCACCTCCTCCCACCCAAAGCATTCCTGACTAATAGAAAAATACATTACTCATTATCATCTAGAGATTGGGAATTCTTTTAGCATCTTGTTATTGTCACTGACATAGAAAAAGGCATATTGAGTAGCAGTAGTAGTGGTGAAATCTTGCTTTGCAGGAGGTACATATACCCACTGTCAGTGCCATTAACCACAAAAAAGAGAGTGCATAAAAATATGGCTATAATACACGTGTTAGAATTTAACCTGAAGTCTGTGAGAGTTTCCATACATGCTGTACAGTCAGTACCGAAGGTCATACTAATTTATTTTCAATGTATTATCTATTACTCCTATAGCCAAGTATATACCATTACATCCAGATATTTGTATATTATCTAAAAACAGACGCTTAAGATACATTTAGAAAATAGCTACTTTCAGCTGTAACGAATCACTCCTTATGTGTTTATTGCAGTAGCCTGATGACTTTTACATTGACCAGCAACATACTCAGCCTCACTCTGCTACATCTCAGCTAGACACGAACCACTGAAACTGCACTGTGGCAGGGATGGCAATTTTTTCTCTTTTTTGCCTCATTTTTGCTTTAGGAAGGCAGATTTTAATATATACCAAAAAAATAATCCTTTCGTTTTGAATAGTCGTTCTCTTTGACTAAAAAGAAAACAGGTTTATTTTGGTTGTACAATTAATTAAAATATACCTGGCTTTTTTAACATGAATTAATTAGGGAGTACTCTTACATTTGAAAAGCACAAAATAAATTGAAAATTGTTATTGAATTTCATAATAACAACAGGAGAGTTTTCAGATGTAGTAAACAGAAAACATAAAACCTCTATTTATTTACATGAATTTCCTTGCATAAACCAGCAAGTCAAGAAGTCTAATAATTAATGTATGGTCACTTCAATTCTTGTTCTTTGCTGCCTTTAAGGCTTCACTGGGAAATTATTTGACTTGGTTCGTCCCAGGTTCAAACTCCTAAATTTTATAAGACAATTTAACCTTGCACCCAAGACTCACCAGAACCAACAAGAAAATATGTTTTGTATACCATAGTCATTTACTGTATGCAAAGAAAAAAGGGCAATGCATTGACAATTAAAAATATAAAAACGGCTGATCAAAACAATAGAAAATAAGCTACTTTGCATGCTAAAGATGCAAAACAAGGAATTGTCTATTTGTTAGAAGAAGAAATATTTTGGACCTAAAATGCTTATAATAGAAATAATGTGAAAGAATGACAGCTCCTGAGCTCTACATTGCTGGCTTTGGAGGTAAAAAGTAATATTAAGGGACAAGTCATACTTTTACAAACGATAAAAACCAGGCATAGTTTAGTAAACTGGCTAAACATCTCCTTGCCACACATTCAAGTTTGATGTGGTATGACTAAGTCATTTTCAGGTATTTTGGCTCATGACTAATTAGTTCGGCTTTATTTTTGATGGCACAGAGGTGATTTAAAAGCAAGGTAGGAAAACAAGATGTGTTCAGGAATGCTCCAGTGAAAAATAATTCTAAGAACAATATGCAAGTAAAGCAAAGATATGTGAAGTGCAGAGCACAATGACTATCATTGTAAAAACTGTGGTAAATTAATAAAAAAGTCATTTTTTTTCATTTTGGCGTTAGCAGCAATTTACCCTAAAATATAATTCTAAAAGTTAATGAGATTATTTTCATATTTTCCATGTTTTAAAAATAGGAGAAGTGAAATGCATACAAAAACACACACATACGCAGGAATACGTCAGAAAGGAAGTAATGGAATTGTTTTACTAAGCTTTTTTTTTCCCCTTTTTCTTCTCCTTTTATATGTGAAAATGGGACCAAGTTCAGTGCAAATCTTCTGTGGTATTTAAATTAAACAATTTTAGTAGTTTGCAGTTTTATAGTTTGTTATATCCCATCCTATACTATGCAAATGTTTTAAATCTTTACTGCCTCTCTTTCTGTTTTAATAGAAGTTTTGCTTTCATTTCTCTTTCAAGAGGAAAAAAACAGAATTAACCCACCAACAGTTTATCTATTGACATTTTATCACATTACCCTTTAAGTTTGTCTATGTTACTGAATCCACTATTTTCTCTTTTTACCTCTCTGTGGCCACCGTGGGATATTTGGTCCTTACAACCACAAATACTACAGATGAGGACAACAAACTGTTCCCCCAAGGAAGCTGAGCCTTCTCTCTTTTTGACACAAAATATCTGAAACTAATGGCTAAAACGTTAAGTTTCCAAGCTCTATTTCTCCAAAAATTAAAAAAAAAAAAAAAAAGAGAGAGAGAAAAGTTTGTTACCAATACCCAAAGGAAAGAATAATTTAAATGTTGAGATGCTTTCAAAAAAGCATCATCTGAAGGGAAGTCTCCATGGATATTACCTTCCTTTGACGCTCACAGGGAGTTAAGCCTAATTGCATTTAGGGTTATCTCTAGCAGCTACACTCAGAATCAAACATCCTCATGAGGACTATTGTTCTAACTAATCTACTTATTAGGCTTTTATTCAGATTTCGTACAGTCTTTTACAAAAAACATCTCAAAGGGATACTAATGGTTTTTGCAATTATCAGACAGGAAAGAATAGACTATGACCTACAATCTTTGGCCATGCCAAAAACTCTGAAAAAAAATCTTTTGGTAAGTAAATCTTTAAACCATTAAGTTAATTTTACTTCATATCAGACACCAGACTTCACACCCGGAAAAAGGAAAACCTGTGTGAATTTACTATGCTTTCCTTTCATATATTCTTCCAAAACATAATCCCCACAATATGCACAGGCCTGTTTGCTCCTACGGTAAGGGACGGAGAGAAAGAAACCTGCTTTCTCTACGTTACTTTCAAACAGGGGGCACAGGAACGCCTCCAGGCGGGTTGGGGATGTCTCCAGAGACGGAGACCCCCCCACCTCCCTGGGCCAGGGCTCTGCCCCCCTCAAGGGAAAGAAGTTCCTCCTCAGGTTTAGGGGGAACTTCCCGTGCTCAAGTTTGTGCCCGTTCCCTCTTGTCCTGTCCCTGGGCACCACTGAAAAGAGCCTGGCCCCATCCTCCTGACACCCACCCTTCAAGTATTTATAAGTGTTGATATTTAGTATTTATAAGCGTTTCCTTCCTTCGGGATTTTCCCCTTCATAGCCCTGTCCGACTGAACGCTTCCGACTACGCATGGTGAATTTTCAACCTTATTAGTCTAGTCAGGTATTCTAGAATTTCGCTTTTTAACATTTCCCAATAGGCACCACTAGAAGCTCTATTACCAATCATATAGTATACAATGCAATCATTTAAAATGATAGCACATTGTGTATGTTGTTATTTGGGTTTTTTTTTTTTTTTCACAACATGATAACTTTTTGCATTTTTGTCCTGGTTCAGCCTCAGCCAGCAACAAAGAACGGCTCCTCTGCTCTCTCTCCCCCTCACACATCTGGGGCAGAACAGGGAGAAAAAGGCAAAACTGGGGGGTTGAGCCAGTTCTCTACAGAGCAGGAAAGGGAAGAGGAAAACGCCAACGATAACACTGACAGAGGGAAGTACAAACACGGTTAGGGGGGTACCACCCCTCACCGACAGACCCGGGGGGCCCAGCCGGAGCTCTGTCCCTGTCCCTGACAGAGCCCAGGGAGAACTAACACTGTCCCCGCCAGCACCAGGACGGTTTTATAAGGCTTGCTTCCTCCCCCCAAAATTCCCATGCCTCTCTGGCAACATTCATCTAGAAAATAACTGCGGAACTTTAAATATGACCAGAGCCTAAATATCCTCCTAAACTCGGCTCTCATTTTCCCTTTTCTATTTATTGAAGTGGCACAACCTAATTTTTACGCATCATAAACAATAAAAAGATGGTTTATTTTTATAAACTAGCACTTCAGAAGCATTAAAAAAAGGTCTTGCAAATAAATACCTTGAATTTCTCCTGCTTCTTCCTCTCTTTCCCAATATTCACACAAAACCATCCCCTAACAAACACTTGCTCCGTTTCTGTCACCCCTGCATGGCTGAGGCTTCTCCCAGTTCTCCGATTTCCTCTCTGTTGAACACTTTCAATGAGAAGAAGCTGCTTCTCTTTTAGTGCCTTAGTGCATTTTCATTGCTGCTTGCTCAACATTTATTAACGATCGTTATGGTTTTTGAGAAATAGGACAAAAACTGTAGCAACTGGCAGAACACTCTCTCACTACTGGGCAGGTCAAAGCTCTACATCTTCCTCAAATAACCGTTTTTTGGTTATGTTTTTTCATCACATTTTCCCCTAACCTTTTGGATCAAGCACACTGGACACACGTAACACATGCGGCACTCTAACCAATATGCATACCATTTCTGGAGGCAAATAATGATTATGAGGAAATCTGAAAAAAGTCAGTAATATAAAAATCATGCACAAAAGTACTGGAATATGTATGAACTGTTCTGTAATAAAAGGGACGTACAACTTTTCTTTTCCTATATTGTCTTGACAGAATTACGATCTGCTGTTTTACTCTATTACCTTCTATTGCACATTTTATATCCAATGTTTAGTTTGATCTTTTACAAAAGTTGTATTCATTTTTTCTCTCCTCTGAAGGACATTCGCCAGGCTGATTAAACTTAAAAATGCTTTACCTGCATAGTATACTAGCAGCTCTCAAGCAGAATTATTCTCCAATTCAAAACATCCACAAGACACGTTTTATTTTTTGGAAGTATACACTTAAATACATTAACACACCACCAAATATTCATACAAGAATGACAAACACTACAAAGGAAAATGCTCTAGTATTAGTTTGAAAGCTTATTATAGTTCAGTGAACTCAACAGTAAATACACCATTTTCCCTCTCCTCAGTCTACCTAAGGTAAGGTTGCAAAATGGGAGTCGGAAGAATTTTTGGTTCACATTGCTATAACAATGTCCTAAATATTACCGAACGTGACAAGCAACAGATATACTGGACCAGGAGCCGAATGTCCCAACCGCATTGCCCATATCTTTTATACAAATTCAACTAAGCAATTAGCTACATTAGAGACAACAGTGCAGGACTTAAAAATGACAAATACCTTCATTTTGTATTTTCACTTCCTATGGACTAATAAAACGTTAGGATTACTGGTACCATAAGCATCACAAGGACAAGCGTAATTTAGATCAGCATTTATTAAGTGCATAGATGTGTCTATTTCTTTGTGCAGAAGTCTGTCTACGCTTACGAACATAAAGTGAACCAAAACTAAACTTCAAGTGGATTTATTTAAGTCAAATTAAATGGTTTCTACTTGTCTTATTTTCAAAAAGACATTAAATACAGGCCCTCTTATGTCCAAACAAATATACCTACTTAGGAGTTTCAATCAATTTCACAATACCACTTTTCAATCATGTTACAAAGTCATTTGTAATTTGGATGAATCTTCTCAAATGGCCCTGAACAGTTAAGCCCCAATATTTAAAATATTCATAACTGCCTCTAAATTCAACATGGTCGCTGACTTGCATAAAAAGAAAAATTCTAAGTGTAACTTCCTAACATTTTTTGCTCTTCCTCACGCTGTTTCCTTCTGGTTTTGGTTTGCTTTGCTTTTTAAAGTAAGGGTCAATTTAACAACTATTACTTCCTGCTGTTAGGAACAGGTTAGTAGCCCCATAAAGGTATGACTCAGCTATGGGTCAATATCCCTGTAATTTTTAAAACAGTAAGCCACAATTGTCATGGGAATAATTTATTAAAAACTAAAAAAAGCTTCAGTCTAAAGTAGCAACTACAGGTACTCTAAGGTTGCTTTCTCTTTCTTTAATACCTTTTCCATTTAAGGCTTCCTCTCAATTAACACTCTAGTGTTAGTTAAGCCTATTTTCCAATTACTATGTTTTTTAGGAAAAAACCCCAACACTAAACCCAGTATCTTTGCATAAATATGGTGACAAAATTCACAGTAATCAACTTTTACAACAGAAGTGGTGAGGTACAAAGTTTAAGTTTAGAGGGGACTATCTGTGTTGTACTACAGTCAATCAATGCTCCAATTAAAGCACCCTCTCCTGCTGTTCCTCACTTTTGGCAGCTCATGAGTGTGTAAATAAAATCTTATAGAAAAGGCTAAAAAGAATTTAAATTCGAAAAAGAATTCCCTAAAAAGTATGTTTCTCCTTGTATGTGAGATGCATATTGATATCCCGTACTGTAAAAATTACCTGCCACATACTACTTTGCTGCTTCTTTTGTGAATAAGGGAATAAGCCCAAGTTAGCTGCTCTTGATACGACTGCACTTCTTTTAATTTCTCAACTAATGTCAGCAGAATGGAGCGCTGTGGCAGCTGTGAAATAAACATTAAGGGATTCATAAAACAATAGAATGAAGGTTTTACAGTACGAGCATGCAATTCTAATTGCGGTAAATTATTACAACCACATTGGGTGTTGTGTCACCCTGCCCCTCCTCCAAAATAAGCAAACGAAAAAGCCAACAAAACTTCATTGAAGGAACAGCATAAAGCTAAGATATATGGCCAAAAAAAAGGTAAGAAGGACCAAAGCGCTACCACATTAGTCCTACTGACATACTGGGCATTTATTTCAATGACCTCAGTATTCCATAGGCCCTACAACATCCTGCATACTTCTAACTCTGTAGCTCGTTACTCATTTAAAATGGAGCAAGCTCCCAACAATACAAAGAAACACTAAACCAAACACATAGTTGTGTTCCGAGGGAGCTGGTGATTGAGACCAATGCTCTAGCAATAATAGTGCCTCACAAAACAAAACAAAGAAGCTCTTAAAATAATAACTTCAGCATCTGACATCCTCATTATACAGTTATGTTCTTCACTGTTAAGAATTATTGTTTGCTTGTAAATTGTTACGGCAACTTAATTAATTGATGAGCCTCAACCACCTTTAGACCTGCTTTTACTCTTGTCTTTCTACAGCAAGTTCTATTACTGGAAAGAAAAAATCAAATTACAGTTTTCAAGTAATTTAGTAGGTAAAATCTAATTTGTCATCTGTGCCTGTAAACAATTTTGAAGAGCTAAGAATTGACACACAATTCACAAGAAGACAAGTAGACAAACTTACTGTCTTAGGGTGTTATTTGTTGAGGGAAAAAAATTACAAAGGACAAGATTTCAATTTCAAATTCTATCAACTATCTCTTCAGCCTCTATAATGAGATCACCTATGGCTTTGAAACAAAATTATTCTCAGTACTCTTTAAGAAATATTCTAAGTACAACCCGTAGCGGGTCATATCAAAGATCTTTTATCACATCTCTAGCCTAAGGAAAAGTATAAAACTAGAGTAAACATACAAAGATAATTCTTCAGAATAGCCTCTGAAACACCAGGAGTTTGTCTCTCAGATTTACTAAAATTTTTATTCAACAGCCCCAGTTGGGATTTTTCTTCCATCAATTTCTCACGTCTGGCTTTGAACTAGTGTAAATTATTAGTACTTACAAAATCTTGGGACAAGATATCTAACAACTTTCCTGAATGTCATGTGAAGTAGATTTTTGTTCATTTTGGATCTGCAATTTGCTAATTTGATGTTGTTCAGTTCCCACCTGGGGAAAAAGCAGTAAACGATTGTTCCTTATTCACATCCTCTATGTCACTCACCACTGCACAGACTCATAGAATCATATAATCATGGAATTGTTTAAGTTGAAAAAACCCTTTATGATCATGGAGTCCAACCATTAACCTAGCACTGCCAAACCATGACCCGAAGTGCCACATCTACCTGTGTTTTAAATATCTGCAGGGACGGTGACTCAACCACTTCCCTGGTCAGCCTCTGCAATGCTTGACAAGCCTTTCGCTGAAAAAATTTTTTCCTAATGTCCAATGTAAACCTCCCCTGGGACAACTTGAGCCCGTTTCCTCTTGTCCTATTGCCTGTTAACTGGGAGAAGAGACCAGCCCCCACCTCACTACCCCCTCCTTTCAGGTGGTTGTAGAGACCGAGGAGGTCTCCCCTGAGCCTCCTGTTCTCCAGGCTGAACAACCCCAGTTCCCTCAGCTGCTCCTCACACAGGAGCGTAATACTTGGCATGTCACCTCAGTAGGTATCTGTTTTCCCAGCTCATTAAAAAAACCCACCAAAATTAAGTTTGACACATGAATGGAATAACAAAGCGCAGGAGGCTGTAACACGCTCAAAAACCCCAGACAAATTCAGCTCTTTTAGGTAATAATGTACATTTACCTTACACATTGTGGTAGCTGCTTCCCACTGCATACCATGTAGGCTAGCAATAAATATACTCATCTGTTTCCTGATAGATCGAATCTAGGCTTAAGGACCCTGCCCAGTTTCCACAAACCAAGCAGTTTATAGGAGAGCCAGAAATAATTGCCTGGACAAGACAGACAGACATAAACATATTACAAGTTCGTGTTGTGCACTGTTAGAGAGAAAGCATTAGACACAATGACTCAAAAGGGATAACATTTTAGAGTAAATAAACTTAGACAACACTTCCTACACGTACCAGAAGGATATTTATGATGTGAAAAACACTGCAATATATTCTGTCTAAGCTACAAATACTGAGTCATGTGGTATGTGACCTAGTTTCCTTTTCATTTTAAGTGTATTCTTAGTTATTCCCTGTTGATATATGTTTTCATGAGAACCTCGGGGATACGTCCTTTTGATGTCTGCTGGAGACTGAATGGACAGAGGACGTTTTCTAAAGAACACCTAGGCATTTATCCCCAGTGTTCTCCCTCTCAAAGTCATACTTCTAATAAGATCTCAATTGAAGAGCAAATAAGCATCATTTGCTTATGTCTTTATCTTACCTTTCCTTCACAGGAATTCAAATGCAGATATGAAAAAGAATGAACATCAACCAAAGCACCAACTGGTAGTGCAGTCTAATGACTACAATCAACAAAGCAAAGGAGACTGCTGTGCTCTGCGCTTGCAGCCACAGCATTCTGCAGTTGGCAATACCAGCAGTGTTCTGTATAGCTTATTTTTGCAACTGAATTTATATAGAACTACTTTGAAAGTCATCCCCATATTTACACAGAAGTGGTGTAATTCATTTCCATCACCTTGTGGTATGGCATATAACATTTTACATCGAAAATTAAGGAGATTCTGCTGGAAATAGAAAAGAAAACCCACCTAATAAAAAAATCCTCTGAGTACCTCTAATCGTGCAGAAGATGCATTAGAAGGGTTTCATTTTTAGAGAATTCTGAATTTAATTTGCAGTAAGTGGAATTTTCTAATTGTTCTCAAACCAGAAATGTAAAGTCAGTGAAATGAGGTCCACTGTTGTATTTTTTTTCTCAATATCAAAATAGATCACAAAGCTTCAAAATGTATGTGTGGACTCCAAAAGTTCAGCACAATTAGTAGCTGAATTTTTTGTTTTGCCTCTTCTCTACCAGTGAATTAAATTACAACATTAAGTTTTTGTATAATAAACAAGCACAAAATATTGCATAATGACCTAGCTTCAAATGAAGGCTCAATTACAGTAATGAACTTGATAATTATATTAGGACAGTCTAGGTTTCCCTACAACTCTCTATTTTTCAAACTTAAAGAGAGTTATGTGCGTGATGACAGCTCTGTGTGCTCATAAGACTATTCTTACTTTATCCTGTCTACTTTCGCATGCTCCACAAATTCAGGTTTAAGCTCCAGTTTTCAAGTATTTTGTCAATCACAGTTTATCAAATGCATTCTGCTAAGGCAGCTGTCAGGACAAGATTCAGCAATGACAAGCTGTCTTAGCTCCTGTTCATTCTATCCTTAAGTCACCAACTCTTATTTTTATCTCTGAGGAGGAGAAATACTCTGGCTAGAAAAGGCTCTACCTGTTCCCTGTGCAGGCAGTTGAGTCACTGTGTTGGCAAGGCTCCTGATCAACACAACTAGGAGTACCAATAAATTCTCAGCAGCCCATTTCTGCCTACTTTTTCCTTATCATAAGTGCTATTCTGAAAATACTACTGGCACTCTGCACATAGAAGTGATTGAGTAAAAAGATACAATGTGGGTTGTCAATTTATCCTGAAATAGCCTCTAGAGGATAGATAGAAGACAGTGCTATTACACAGAATTGCCAAACTCCCCACACAAAATTCTGGCCTCTGTTATAAACACACACAAAATGATGACAGCAAACATCACTATTTATGCATATGGCAAGAGATCAGTGCGTAATGAAGTATTTTCTTTTAAATCCTGGCAATTAAGAACTTCATAGCATCTTACTCTGTATAAATGTTGTAAATGCTATTTCATAAAGGCTACAACTGGGATTATGCCAAACTTGCCGTTTAGCATTCATTGTGTTCTTGACTATGTTGCCTAAAATAATGTTCACTTATAATGACAAATCATGACTAGGAAAAAATTATACATCTGATTGCAGATGTGGTCCAAATTCATTATCTTATCCTCTGTATCAGAGGAATTTATAGGAAGCTTCAAGTTTGGTACGATATCAGGAGACACAATATTAGACTTCGTTAACCCAGAAGAAAATCTTTTCCCAGGTAGCTACTGGTAAGAGGCAAGACTTGGAAGGATTACAAACAGACCTAAAATAGGTAAAATAAATATGTAGTTATTATTTCTGATAACAATACTTCAAAAGTTAACAATGATGATGGACAAACAGCTCTGCTGGATTTTCTTACTGTAGCTCAAGCAGCACAAAAACATACCAGTCAAACATCTTTCTGAGAGTATAGAAAAAAAAATCCACCTCTGTTCCTCGAATTTCTACTTTTACGATACCATGTAAGCTCTAAGAATCTATCTAATATGAGGCAGGGGAGGGGGATAGCTCCATATATAGGCCACATTTCCTCTACATTGACACTCCTGCGAGGCACTGTTGATACAAGCTTCTACCTTCTTTTTGCGCTGGGCACAAACACTGAACACTTCGCTATTTTTCAGTGGATTCAAAGAGTATGTTAGGATGGAAAGCATGCTCTCTATATAAAATACTACATGGAACTTCTAGTTCACCAGCTAATGTAAAAATATGCCAAGAGATAAATTTAAGAACAAAATAAATAGAACTTTCACATGCCAGTAATTTTTTTTAGCTTTTCTTTTTAGTACTAGACATTGGACCAGTGTACATCCGTAAATCATGTGGTATCTCCCCCTCAGAAGCCGGCATACTAAAAAGTGTTTTCTATATGGGGTGCACTAAAATGAGCAAGGGATTTATGTGCACAGTATGACAGAAGTTTTTGTCTAATTGTCAAGAAAGCAGGAGGAAGAGATGCAGTAACAGGACTCTTCCATAGAGAGCTGTTACTTAAGCGCTGCCAGCAAGCCAACCACCGACTCCCGTTTACTTTTGCAGGAAAGGTATGAGTTGTTCAGCCCAAGCAATGATACCCTGCAAAGAGAGCGCTGCTTCCAACGCTTTTCACCAAATTCCTGTTGCTTGTTCCTGGATTCTGAATGCCCAAGGGAGTCCACTTGTTGCACAGGTATTCAGACTCCCTAAAACCGGTTTGAGGTAAGAAACGCATAACGGGTCACAACATTTTAAATTCATACCTGAAAATCATTCCTAATGACTCTTTAAATGGAGAAGCGGCACCTTCTTGAGAGCGAAATAAAGCAATGACTTTTTGAGTAATTGTGACAACTTATAACAGGATCTGCCATATCTCATCACAGAGAGAATATACTGAGAGAACAGGTACTAGAATCCCAGTAGATAAATAATAACCCTAACTAACAGAACATTCCCGTGCTAGACTACTTATGTATACATACAGGTTCAATGCAGTATTATATATTATCCTATCAGTTTTATTTATTTAGACTGCCCAATTTTATTTCACGGTATGCACAGGAAGTTTTTTAATATAGTTTTGGAGGATAGAAGTTGTGGATTTTCCCAGAATATCTATGATGTNCCCAGCCCCGCACCCCCACCCCCAATTCTAATTAGCCCTAACTGCACCCAGAAAACAAAAAGCTGAGAGAACTGTATCAACAGCTATGGCAGCCATACCTTTCCCTGACAGTGACATAAATAAATGGTTTTCCTACATCAGGATTATTCATCTCTCACATCTCCACAATGCTACTTTAGAACTAGGCTGTAAACCAGAATAAATTAATCTGTTATTGTACCATTAAACTTAGTAAGCATTTTTTAAATGCATTTTTCCTTGTCTACTCTCCTGTATTGGCCCAAACCCCTACAAAACCAATCATTTATACTTTTGCCCTTTATGTTTTTTGTGTCAGACCATCACCTCTTTCAACTAAATGCAGATATGGACTCTGAAGACAGCTACTTAAGGTCATGCCAGCGGGAAATTACTAGTTATCAACTCCCCAACTATACTAAAGCTCTGTAAGAATTTTAATTCTCCAGCAAGTTAATAATTTATCTTGCTTTGCTTATTTTACAACCAGAGGTTTTTTTGCCCACTGCTGAGAGCACCTTCTTCTTTAATGATATCAATACTATCTAACAATCTGTGTGATGTTCACTCTTCCACAGATCTAATGTTTAATCGCTTCAGCATCTCCCTGACCTTACTATTTTGGGGAACAGATATACAGCAAGAAAGGCCAAACTGAGGTTATCNTTGTTCAGCCCAAGCAATGATACCCTTCAAAGAGAGCGCTGCTTCCAACGCTTTTCACCAAATTCCTGTTGCTTGGTCCTGGATTCTGAATGCCCAAGGGAGTCCACTTGTTGCACAGGTATTCAGACTCCCTAAAACCGGTTTGAGGTAAGAAACGCATAACGGGTCACAACATTTTAAATTCATACCTGAAAATCATTCCTAATGACTCTTTAAATGGAGAAGCGGCACCTTCTTGAGAGCGAAATAAAGCAATGACTTTTTGAGTAATTGTGACAACTTATAACAGGATCTGCCATATCTCATCACAGAGAGAATATACTGAGAGAACAGGTACTAGAATCCCAGTAGATTCCCGTGCTAGACTACTTATGTATACATACAGGTTCAATGCAGTATTATATATTATCCTATCAGTTTTATTTATTTAGACTGCCCAATTTTATTTCACGGTATGCACAGGAAGTTTTTTAATATAGTTTTGGAGGATAGAAGTTGTGGATTTTCCCAGAATATCTATGATGTTCCATGAGTCTACACCTAGAAATATGAGATTAACGGATCTAAGTGGGAAATTTAGGACAGTAACTACATTGCATATAGCAACTACAATATGTAAATATTGCCACAGCCTCCCTTACATGAAATTAGGCTTACAAAGGAAGATTATATCAACAGAACTATGAGATACTGAATTAATTTGCCTTCAAATATTAGTAGTAGTAAATTTTCTGCTCGTTTCCAGCTTTTTAAGAATCATCTTAATACTATATATGTTAATGTATCTGTACTAGTTAATGCATTTTTATACTACAACGTTCTTCAGAGGACTTTGTGGATAATAAACATTATGTATACTATGTTTATTCGGTTTTAAATTTTAATCATCTTGGCTTTCAGAAAAAGAAAGAAAATGTTCTTATTGAATGTCACTTAGTCTAAAAATGATGCAAGTGAGTAAAAGTACTATTGTTATAAACTCTCCTTTTCTTTTCGTCCAGTTCACCTAAGACAGCTAGATATATAAAACCAGGGTGATTAAAAAGAATATTTAGGACTGGTTATTCAAATGTACCTGTCCGAGATGCATATTCAAGATGGATAACATCTGTCCTACAGCAGAAGCATTTCTCCTTTTTAATTTCTCCTTTGTAATTTAACTAGCCTGCAAATTGTGTTGAACTGCAAGACCTAAAAATAAAGATTTTAATGTTACTGTGGCTCAGTTTATTTCTGGCTC